>CABFOW010010146.1:0-11388 GCA_902141385.1 Timema californicum
CCCCCCTCGCCACTGTCTCAGAACATAACAAAGTACCCTACTCACATATATTTTAATTATCTAAGGAAGTGAGGGGAAGGAAGGATTATAGAAGTAATTTAACTGCATATACGTAGAAAAAATGTGGGAAACCATTTTAGGAAACACTGCTCCCAGTAGACCCGGCCGAGACTCAAACCCCAATCTCTCCGTCTTTAGAAGGCCTTTCTAACATGAGAGTGATGCTTTAGAATATTCAGCTACTGAAACGGGTCGGAAAATATAATCCTGCATGTTGGCAAGATCATATAATTGAGCTGTTAAGCTTCATTGACACACACTGCCAAGAGTGCACTGATTTTGAAAAGAAAACACCCAGAGGAACTAGGCTGAAGCGTAGTGTTAGGGTGTTCAGTATAATGTGGTATGTAACTGCTATTTCCACGGATTCGCTGGAACCCAGTTGGGAAATAACACACATCGTAATCTACAGGTAAAATGACACTGGAGTCACATTCAAGACCTTGTATTGTGATTTCAATGAGCCGGCTTCTGAGAGAAAATTGGCACGCTGTGACAAAGGTCATTAGTTAGACTCTCGTTTCAAGATGCTAGTTTTCTGCTTATTTTAATAAAGTAACTTAGTATACGTGTTCAGTCTAGTGTTTGTACAACACATTAAAATTATTCATTATAGTCTGTCTTAGAACAGATTTTATTTGTATCACCGTGTCTTACTACCCGTTCAGGTATGTACTAATTATGCTAATGGTTTTAGGGATTGGGAAAGTTATATTTATAATAAGTGTACCAACATTTGCGTCGAGATAGAATGGAAAAATATTTTGGAAAAAAAACAAACCTCAGTACACCCAACCGAGATTTGAACCTTGATATACCCATCATCGACAGTCCAGTTTACTTACATTAATCATTATTATCTCTTGGTATTATTAAGTTTAACGTGCTAGTATCAATAGTATTTATCAGATAACCAGCTAGCCTAACACATTTGGATTGGGTTAATCTCAAGAAATGCCAATAGCAGCACCTGGAGATAAGATGAAATACCATTACTATTTAAACTTCTATAGCAGGCTTACAAGGACCATAAATAAATATAACTCATTTGTGTAGAGGTAGAGGGGGAAACCATTGAGTAGGATTCACCCCCAGTACACCCAAGTGAGGTTTGAACCACAGCCTCGCCATCATTTCCAAACCAGATTGTAGGCCTACTAGCCATATATTTGTTCAGCGTGCCCAATGATGCTGTTGGGGTGACCATATTGATCGTGAAACTTCAGGCTTTGGTTCAATTCTCACAGGGTACTTTTGGAGGGTTCCTTCTTACCAAGAACTACAATCCCTATTTACTCTCGAGTGATGGAATTCCTTCAAGTAAGTCATTCTAAATTTATTTTTTATGTAATGATTTAAATATTCAATGTTAAGTACTATCATTAGAATGTATGAACAAAAATACATATGAATGAAATGTAAATAAATTTATTGTTAAGTAAGCTACTTACTGGAATAATCGAGAAAATAATTAGAACTATCCATCTCACCGGTCATGATTATCATTAATCCCACTGGTGTGCACCAATTCATTAAATTATTTTTGTAAACATGAATTCATAAATTCATGATAACAATCACTTCAAAAAAAATCATTGTAGCAAATATTAGTCTCTTCATAGACATTACGCAGTTACATGAAATATTTAATCAAATTAAAATCTAATAACCAATCTGGAGTTGAATAAAACTTCAGTGCTCAGTCTTATAGCGCTGACCTTTTTGCTCTTAGACTTCTTGAGCAATACTGAATGACAGAATGAGCATTACCGACTGACTGTCTGAATTAGCATTATAGACTGACTGTTTGTCTGAAGGGGTATTACTGACTGTCTGTCTGAATGACCATCATTGACTGACTGTCTGAATGAGCATTATCGACTGAATATCTGAACTAGCTTTATTGACTGACTTTCTGAATGATCATTATTGACTGACTCTGTTTGAATGAGCTTTACCTACTTAATGTTCAAATGACCATTATTGAATGACTGTCTGAGCTAGCATTACTGACTAACTGTATCAATGAGCATTATTGACTGATTGTCTGAATGAGCATTATTTACTTATTGTCTTTAAATAGGATACCTCATTCTTCACATTATACTCTTTTTTTAAATCTTTGATCTGATAATATCTCGTACAGGGTCTAAATGTTGTTTAAAAACAAATACAAATGTTGGTATTTACTTTTAATAATAAATCAACAATTAAAACACATCATTGCATTATCTTGAGTGCAACAAAGATACAGAACGATGTTTACTTATTAAATCAGTTTATTTCATTTTTGAATGTTATAAATAGATTAACATACTTCCTAAATAAAACCCATAATTTGTTTAATTTCTATGATAAAATCTCTATTATTTTAATTCAATAATGTATTTTTATTGTTATATAGATAATAGTTTGGTAGAGTCTAATTAATAAAATGCATCTGATTATTATTATTAATACAATCATACACACATAGGTCAGTGGTCATATTAAGTTATCATATATGTCATGTATGACAGTACCAAAATCACAAGAGTATCATGAGTTTCTTTTGATGACCCATTTTACGAATGAACATGTTTAGAAAATAAAGTGAAATTTAATATACTTTTTGTAAAATCAAGCTTGGACTTGCTGTGGATTCAGACATTTTCCGAAACAATAAATCAGAGAAAAAATATAGTCACGTGGTAAACAAGTAAATATATTTCAACACCATCATCTTTTTTCTCACCCGCCTCAGTGGCGTAGTTAGCTTACGCACTTGTTTCATGTTTAGCTAGACTGCCGAGGACTGTGATATCGAGGTTTGAGTCGAATAAACTGGAAGTGGTTTTTTATCAATAGTTTTCTACTCTCCCTCCCCGCAAATGCAGGCTCATTTCATTAAATCCAACCTTCCCAATTCCTAGCCCACTATCGTAAAATCTGGTTTTAGATTTGTCAGCGCCGCTCAACATATGCCGTTTACATTTAGAAATAAACCAACGTTATTAGTTTTAAGATATTTGAAATGACTAGTTAGATTTAAACGTGGGATTATATGTGCTGACTTGTGTCATTACACAACAGTATACTTAAAAAAATATTTTGTTACGATACTATTAAATAATTGTTTATTCATAGAGAAAAAAGAAATGTTTAACATCAACTAACTCTCTTTTCCATTGCAAAGTTCCATGGGGCAACGTACATTTCTTAGCGTGTCATTTGCGGCACCAATATTTTCAGTAAACATGTGAATAAAGATTTACTAGTGCACAAATAAACGACATACACAGATTGTACTTGTGAATAAGAGGACACCTACGTATATATAATATTATTAGTCTCGATAGTGTGACACAACAGATTGTCAATTTGTAGCACACCGGTTTTATACGTGAATTAAGTCTAATTATCATCTACAGGTTGTCCACGTAGAAGTGTCCCGTCTCTAAACGTACGCATATAGAAGCGTCCGAATTGCGGCTCGAGCATCTGAACGGTTTGAACAACGCAAAGAAGTGTATTGATTGTTAAGGAGAAAATTTTCATCATATTTTGTAATCAGTTAGTACAAACACATATTAATTCGCACGTAGGACTACCTCAAATGTGTCAGGTTACGGACAGTATCCATTATTCCATTCGAGCGTACGTTCGTTGGGCCTCCTTTCCTACCAACGGCACATCTCGACTGGTCTTACCAGAGCCAACAATCACTGGTCTAACTTCTTTCTTATCCAAATCACAAGGATTGTCCTCAGCAACAATTCAGGCGTTTTGTGATATCTTTTTTTATAATATAAACCTAAATAGTTTTTCTTTTTTGAGAATACAACCACTTATTTGATGACATCCAGAAACTTATCAATATAGTGACCGAAAAATGTATCAGCTCTTTAAGTACAAACCATATTAAATACTCCATTACTTCACAACAAATCTACGCTTAGATATCTATATTCTATATCACATTACTATAACTCGTATGAGAATGAGTTTTGCATCCTAGATTTTCATAACGATAAAAATGGTTTAAACAGTAAAATTTATTTTATAAAATTTATCTGATAAAAAACATATCGTTATCTCATAACTTTTATGAAATCATATATTTTATAAATATTATATACAAAAGAATAGTATATTAGCTAAAATTTTATCAAAGAAAATATATACATAAAGAGTTAAAACTAAGTATCGTACATTATTAAAATAATAGCTCCACTTGGCCTATACAATTGGTGTTTTTTTATTTTAATTAATAAGACGAATTTGGAAACAATTTAAAAAATATGTCATTGGTTAGTTCGTAAATAATTTGTACACCAGCGTGTCCAGTGTGCAGACCAATGTGTCCAGTGTGTGGACCAGCGTGTCCAGTGTGTGGACCGGCGTGTTCAGTGTGTGGATTGGCGTGTACAGTATGTGGACCTGCGTGCCCAGTGAGTGGACCTGCGTGTCCAGTGTGTGGACCGGCGTGTTCATTGTGTAGACTGGCGTGTCCAGTGTGTGGACTGGCATGTCCAGTGTGTGGACCGACGTTAACAGTGTGCGGACGTCTTGTGTCCAGTGTGTGGACCGGCGTGTTCAGTGTGTAGACTGGCGTGTCCAGTGAGTGGACCGGCGTGTCCAGTGAGTGGACCGTCGTGTCCAGTGTGTGGACCAGCGTGTCCAGTGTGTGGACCGGCGTGTCCAGTGTGGGGACCGGTGTGTCCAGTGTGTGGACCGACGTGACCAGTGTGTGGACCGGTGTGTCCAGTGTGTGAACCAGCGTGTCCAGTGAGTGGACCAGCGTGTCCAGTGTGTGGACCAGTGTGTCCAGTGTGTGGACCGGTGCGTCCAGTGTGTGGACCAGCGTGTCCAGTGAGTGGACCAGCGTGTCCAGTGTGTGGACCAGTGTGTCCAGTGTGTGGACCGGTGTGTCCAGTNACCAGTGTGCGGACTAATGTGTCCAGTGTGTGGACCGGCGTGTTCAGTGTGTAGACTAGCGTGTCCAGTGTGTGGACTGGCGTGTCCAGTGTGTGGACCTGCGTGTCCTGTGTGTGGACCGGCGTGTTCAGTGTATGGACTGGCGTGTCCATTGTGTGGACCGGCGTGTTCAGTGTGTGGACTGGCGTGTCCAGTGTGTGGACCAGCGTGTCCAGCGAGTGGACCGGTGTGTCTAGTGAGTGGACCGGTGTGTCCAGTGTGTGGACCGACGTGACCAGTGTGTGAACTGGTGTGTCCACTGTGTGGACTGGTGTGTCCAGTGTGTGGACCGACGTCTCCAGTGAGTGGACCGGTGTGTCCAGTGAGTGGACCGGTGTGTCCAGTGAGTGGACCGGTGTGTCCAATGTGTGGACCGACGTGTCCAATGTATGGACCGGTGTGTCCAGTGTGTGGACCGGTGTGTCCAGTGTGTGGACCGACGTCTCCAGTGAGTGGACCGGTGTGTCTAGTGAGTGGACCGGTGTGTCCAGTGTGTGGACCGACGTGACCAGTGTGTGAACTGGTGTGTCGAGTGTGTGGACCAGCGTGTCCAGTGAGTGGACCAGCGTGTCCAGTGTGTGGACCAGTGTGTCCAGTGTGTGGACCGGTGTGTACCGGTGTGTCCAGTGTGTGGACCGGTGTGTCCAGTGAATGGACCGGTGTGTCCAGTGAATGGACCGGTGTGTCCAGTGTGTGGACCGGTGTGTCCAGTGTGTGGACCGGCGTGTCCAGTGAGTGGACCGGCGTGTCCAGTGAGTGGACCGGCGTGTCCAGTGTGTTGACCGGCATGTCCAGTGTGTGTACCGGCGTGTCCAGTGAGTGGACCGGTGTGTCCAGTGTGTGGACCGATGTGTCCAGTGTGTGGACCGGTGTGTCCAGTGTGTGGACCGGTGTGTCCAGTGAGTGGACCGGTGTGTCCAGTGTGTGGACCGGTGTGTCCAGTGTGTGGACTGACGTCTCCAGTGAGTGGACCGTTGTGTCCAGTGAGTGGACCGGTGTGTCCAGTGAGTGGACCGGTGTGTCCAGTGTGTGGACCGACGTGTCTAATGTGTGGACCGGTGTGTCCAGTGTGTGGACCGGTGTGTCCAGTATGTGGACCGACGTCTCCAGTGAGTGGACCGGTGTGTCCAGTGAGTGGACCGGTGTGTCCAGTGTGTGGACCGACGTAACCAGTGTGTGGACTGGTGTGTCGAGTGTGTGGACCAGCGTGTCCAGTGTGTGGACCAGTGTGTCCAGTGTGTGGACCGGTGTGTCCAGTGTGTGGACCGGTGTGTCCAGTGTGTGAACCAGCGTGTCCAGTGTGTGGACCAGTGTGTCCAGTGTGTGGACCGGTATGTCCAGTGTGTGGACCAGTGTGTCCAGTGTGTGGACCAGTGTGTCCAGTGTGTGGACCAGTGTGTCCAGTGTGTGGACCGACGTTACCAGTGTGTGGACTAATGTGTCCAGTGTGTGGACCGGAGTTTGTGTATCGTGGGTCATCGCAGTGTATCGTGTTCAGGATAAGTGTTGGCCTAAGTACACGGGTGATTTAGACATTTATTTTTACTGTGGACTACTGTTTTAATGAACATTTTTGTTACTGATTTTAAATATTTGAATAGTTAATAGGTGTTTTTTAGTTGTTAATTTGTTTATTTAATTTACTTATATCTCTATGTGTTCTATTTGTTTATTAATTTGCAGACTTTATTAAGACTATTTTTATTTTACTTAATGACTTGTTTAGTTATAATTAATTTAGATATTAATCTAATAATTGTATGTATGAATGTTTTAGTTTTAATAGTCATAACCCTTGAATATTTCTTGGGCATTTTCATTCGTGTTTAGTCAGCAGCATATCCCAATATCCTCAAAAGAACTCGTGTTTCACGTGTGAAAGGCCCGTGACCCTCCCTGGTCACGCGTGCCCCACGTTACAATACATTTCCAAGATGGCTGTTTACACGTGGGGTACATCTCACAACTCCCAGTTTTAGTAAATATAAAATAACTCAGGTTCCCCAGCCTGAGGCCTACGGGTGATTTTTTCAACCTCCCTTTGGCTCTCAGGCTAGGATTCTTGAATCTAAAACTATATAGTAAATGTTTATCTTGAACGTATTTAAGAGAACAACAATACCAAAGCTTTTTTTCCATATCAACCCTCTTAGAAAAATAGTACTAACACAGTAAGGGAATGGGGAGGACTCCTTCAATATGAACTTTCAAAATAATAAGTATTTTTTAAACAGACCCTAGGACATTAATTGCTTCCGTCGTTAATCACCTTGACTGTGACTTGAAAGCAATTACCCAGAAGGATTCCTAATAGTGTTGAGTGTTAAAGTTTATAAATATAATGTTAATGCTCAATGTGGTACCTCCTCTTGTTCGCAGATGCCCCCGTTGTGTTCGGTATCCAGATTGCGGCCCTACGCGTCCCCACTGCGGTCCGAAACGCTTCCGGTTCCCCGGCCATCCTCGATTGTGAGTTTACTCTTCGCCCAGACGAGTTCAACTCCGACTCTGGATTGGTGGTCAAGTGGTTCTTCAACAATGGACCAGCCCCGGTGTACCAGTGGATACCTGGTCAGAAACCACAGGAGCTAGGGATACTAAAGGGCCGACTAAACGTTAGCCATCGTGCCTCTGATAACCATGCCACAATGCATCGAGCTCTTTATATCGTTAACCCCACCACAGAGCTCTCCGGGGACTACAAGTGCTTCGTGTCCACGTTTGGGGACGAGGACTTCATGACAAAGAGGATGGTTGTCTTTGGTGAGCACACTTGTTATTTAACCATCTACTTTATTTTTAAATATCCATATGGGTGGTCATGTGTACAATCTTATCTAATCTAGTTTTACCATTAATAAAATCGAAGTTAAAATTCCAGGAGTAGAATACTGGGGATTTCTTCCCTAAGTATCTTTCCATGTATATTCAAAGAAAATAGGGATACATTTGCTCTAAATTATATTTGACTCCTTTCTACACCACTATTGTAATTACATACATATATCCCCAATGAGGTAGTAACAGTGATTTTTTTTTCTCTTCGTGCTCTTAGCTAAATATCCGTCCCTGGTATCCACACATTTTACAGTAATGAGGTTGGGATGAGAGAGTTAGAATTAAAAGAAACTGTTCGTCTATGTACATGAAGTAAGAGTGAGAAATAAACTGGAAATAGAAAGCTAACAAGAATGTACCACCAAACTTCTAGAAGACAATAAGCAAGCTAAGACGAGATATATCGTTGTACACGCACCACTTAGCGCAAGTTTATCTTTATTAAATATTGTTATTTTGGTTTTGGATTTTAAAAAACATAAAATATTCATGAAAGGAAAATTAAACAATTTTTTCCCGTTGTACTTATATTTTGTTTAAAAAATGCATCTAAATATTGGATTAGCTGGACGATTTGGTGTTATTATTGTCCAGCGTCAACTTATATTAACTAACAAACAAATACAATTTATATAGTAGATAGAGCCAATATATCCCAACTACTCAACAAAAACTGGACAATATAATGGAATAGAAACTAAATAGATAAAAATGAAATCATTTATGTTTTATTTATATTATGATGTAGGAGTATTATAAGGATTTTTGTAATAGAGGGCAATATTTATATTATCCTGTAAGGTGAGAAAGAGGAACAATAAGATTTTTTTTATAACAGGTGAAAAACAGATTCAAACATTGAAAGAAGAAGTTAGGGATGAGTGAATTGAAGGAATGCTGGAAAGGTCTTTAAGAAGGCCACAGTGGAAGCAGTATAAGGACACCTGAAAATAATAAGTGAAAGGGTATGTGTAAATTATGTTACAATCAAACTTGTGCACTGGCTGTATAGAAAAGAATGAAGATCACACATCAGATTCTAAAAAGTAGTTATGATCGATGGGGCAAAGAAAAGTATAAAATGATATCAAGAGTAACTCAATAAATTATAAGAAAATAAAAATATTTGTTAATAAACGAAACTCTGATGAAAGAAAAGACTATAGCAATAGGATCAACACAAATTACTGCTACAGGCCCACCATGTTCTTCAAGAAGGCTTATGTTGCAAGGGTTGTTACTATAGAAGATCAATATGGAAACTTAGTAGCAGGAGAATGGAAGAGCTTGGCTCTGTGGAAAAATTTCTTTGCAGAGTTATTTAAATATGTGTAGCTGAGGAATTTGTTGAGGGAAATTGAAGGAAAATATTTCAAAATGTACAATCTGAAGTGGATGAGCTAACCATTGAGTCTCAAAAATGGTAGAAATAAACAAATCCCCAAGCATATATGACACCTAATTAAGGTAACAAAGAAAAGTGGAGTAGACATTTTGGATTCAATGCCCTAGATAATTAGGAGAATATGGAGATAGGAAATAATACCTGAAGAATGGAATAAAGCTATCATTGGTTCAATATACTTTAAATGGTAAGATACAGTTTGCACAAACTTTCTCATAAGGTGTAGCATATATTTAAAGAAATTCTCAAATATATTTTTTTCAATAAGAAATCTATAAGTTTTCTTCACTAAAGCAAACCCATCATATTGTTCATCACAAGAACACTCTTTACATACAAATTTTAAACCAAATTGTTTAATTATTTCTAAGCCAATTCCAATTTTTTTAAATGTTTCTTTGTTAGTCATCCTAAATTAATTGTGAATTTAAAATACTAAAACATTTTCTCGATTATCATGAAAAGCTATTCCCAGACACCAATTAGAACTCAATATTAAAGATAAATTTCGAGTAAATCTCAAATTTTCTTTAACTTCTCTTAAGTATACTTGTTATTAATTAGTTTATTTTAGAAAAATAAGAATACAAATTATTAATGATTATGTAAAATAGTCTTCCAATAGCTATTTTAAACAAAGTCATTAGAGATAATTTGAAATAATTCAGACTTTACAAAAATCATTCTTCAGTAAAATACTTTAAGATTAATTATTTTATAACAAGTATATATAGCTATTTATAATGTAACAAACTTGTCAAATACCTGTCCTTTCCAAGCCAAATCGCAATATATATATATATATATATATATGTAATAATATTCAAAATTAAAAATAGCCAAACTATGTTAACGATATTGTAGACTTCTCTATCATTAACCTGTTAACTAATATTAGGTCACTGTATTACTTCCAGTGTACACCCTTATTTCCATTAACTTGGTCAACTAACATTAGACTACAATGTAAGCCTCCAGTGTATACCACTATTTCAGATATCTCAGGTAATTAGCACTAGTTTACATTTTGTCCTCCAGTGTACACCACTGTATCAGACATCTTAGAAAATTAACAGCAGATCGCATTGTTATCTCCAGCGTACACCACTGTATCAGTTACCTTGGTAATCTAAAATTAAAAAAAATTGAACTTTGACCACTAAATATAATAAGAATCAAATTCATTTTCAAATACCCGAATTAAAAAGTATCTATATTTACTTATAGATCATAAACTGTTGATATTATAAAAATATATTTCAATTAAATGATTTGTATCTTTGATAGTTCTACAACTTACCAACGCTATGTTATTTTGTATCTCAAATAGTTGCGGAGAAATTATGAAAATTAGAAAAATTTTCTTGTGTAAGATACCCTTAAAGCCATTTTAATGAAAAATTAGAATATCTGTCATGTTTATAATGATAAACAATGGTTAGATATTAAATTTAATCAAAATCGTTATAGCGAATTTAGGGAAAATCGATGTTTTGTCTTTTTGCTCTTCATTTATCTACCCTTAACTTTAAGGTTGGATACATAATTCCGAAAATTCCTCCTGGTAAATTTATGTAAACCCTAGATTCCAAATTTTTGCTCAATCAGTAAAATAATTTCTGCTCTAGCTCGAGGTACAGACTGACAGACAAAACGGCATTGCAAAAACAATATTTTTTATTTAAGGGGGGGTCATGAAACGTCAACATTTATCAAATTCCCGAGTTCTATTATTTTCTTCATCGCAACACTTTCCCTCTGAGATGTCAAGAGAAAGTAAAAACATAGCAGAAAAATGCAAATTTAAATATTTGCGGCAGAAAAACTATAGGATAAATTAGTAATAGGTTAGTTCCTAAAATAAATCTCTGGGTTTGGATTTTATTTTATTCTTAAAAAACATGATGAAATGGTAATAAGGAAGCAGATACACAATGTTTTTAGAATTCAATGTAAATTATTATTTAGAATTAAGATAATAAGAAAGATTTGTAATGTAATAATAAACTTTAATGGGTGATCAAAGAAGATTAATTGAAGGGGGAAGTATTATAGAAGTTTATGTTCTGGCTCATTCATTTGCATAATGGGGGTGGATGGGGGATGTCTGTTTCTCCCTGTGATGGTGG
>CABFOW010010147.1:0-11383 GCA_902141385.1 Timema californicum
AAAAGACACAGATAGGAGTTCCCCTTAGTTCTCAAAAAGACACAGATAGGAGTTCCCCTTATTACCCAAAAGACACAGATAGAAGTTCCCCTTATTACCCAAAAGACACAGATAGGAGTTCCCCTTAGTTCCCAAAAAGACACAGATAGGAGTTCCCTTAGTTCCCAAAAAGACACAGATAGGAGTTCCCCTTAGTTCTCAAAAAGACACAGATAGGAGTCCCCTTATTACCCAAAAGACACAGATAGGAGTTCCCCTTATTACCCAAAAGACACAGATAGGAGTTCCCCTTATTACCCAAAAGACACAGATAGAAGTTCCCCTTATTACCCAAAAGACACAGATAGAAGTTCCCCTTATTACCCAAAAGACACAGATAAGAGTTCCCCTTAGTTCCCAAAAAGACACGGATCTAGGCGCTCCTCTTACAACCCAAACAGACGAAGATAGGAGCTCCCCTTACGAACCAAACAGAGGACCACTTGTTTCTCAGCGATAACGATAAACAGAAAGGAAGAGAGTCACTCTCATCACCCAAGTAACTTAAGAATAATGCCTCGCGGTGGAAATACAAACCAGACATCGTTATCTCGAGTAAGTCTATATCGATCAACCAGTTCAAAAGTGCGATAACTAAAAAACAACAACTCAATTTTGAGTTATTCATACAATTCGATTATTAATTTATAGTTCTATCTGGTCGATAACAAGTCGTATTTAAATCATGAGCTGAGTATTCGGAGATAAATTGCTTATTACATATTTATAATATTTGTTTTGCTTGGTTCAATAAGGATTTTTTTTAATGTAGCACTAATGAACTGAAACACGTTGCTTTAACATAAATATTCAATACCAAGCCATTTCAAGATGTTATATCACTAATATATCTCGAAATGTATGGGTTTTATTAAAGAACCACATCTTACTATCCGCTGGTGTACTTATTACGCTGATGGTTTTAGGGATTCAAAAGTTTATATTTAGAGGATGTGTGCCCGCGTTTTGAAACTCAATCTCATGATCGGCAGTCTTGTCTACTGCGAGAGTAGCGTGTTAGACCACGCTGCAACTGAAGCGGGTAACACTATTTACCCGAGTTAGTTTAAAGTCCTTCTCACCTTGATAACACCAAACTAGTCAAATGTTAAAGACTATCGGAAAATATAATAATATTACAAAGCCAGACATGTCAAACAAGCGGCCCGCATAATGCCAGCAAAAGGTCTGCCTGCAGCTTGCCATCTGACCATTGAGAAAAAAAAAAGTTTGTAACTGAAATTTGGACAAACTTTTAACCGTCGTTGAACTCTTGTGACATTTCATTCAAAGGTGTTTACAGACTAATGATAAATCCTACCCACGTGATGCGCTGGCGGCCTTATCTCTCTATACAGATAAGGACGCAGCCCTAAGTAATAAAGATGCTGTTCTGTTGTTTAGAAAAACAATATCAAAGGTTATGAAACCCAACCCTGCATCTGCTAGGCCTACTGGCCACACACATTACCACCTACTGATATGTTGTGCCACAGCCGCGGCTTCTGTAATTAAGATTGTGATACTTTTGATATCGGATCAGTGACAAAATCACCATCAATCGTACAACCAGCGTCTATGAGGAGAATTTGTAGTGAGCGAGTTTCGGATTTTATTTGAACCGGTTTTTGATTTCTTTTGAAATCTGATTTTCTTATACATATATGTATATATTTATTTATTTAAGAAAATCCGATTTCTTTATAAATCTAAATAAAGACTGTGATATGCTTGATATATTTGAATTCTATTGCAGTTTGCAAGGAGTAAAAGAGTGAAATCAGTTCTTCAAAAACGACAAATTGTGTTACCAAACCTGTTGCAGATAATGCAACTGCTCTAAATGCTAGTTATCTAATCTCATATTTATCCTAAAGTAAATGAAAACTATTTACTGAAGTGAAATTTATTCAAGTTTAATTGATTAAAACAAAATGTCCAGAAATAGCCGATAGTTTAAGAGACCAGCGTTATTATTATCATCATCATCATCATCATCAAAATTTGAGCCCTAATAGATTGCCATCGACGAAAGTTCCAACATTCAGTATATCGCTCAGTTGACAGGTCAAGATTAACTGTTCAGATCCATCTTCGATTTTGAAAATTACATAAGATCAAGACATATCAAATTTGGATGCTTTGCTACCTGAAAAACGATACCGAGGGTCAACTAAAAATAATACGGTAAGTAACTAGAAGAAATTACATTTTTTATATTTTTATTGTGTTTTATTTTTTATTATTCATTACGATAATCGTAATATAATTGTAGTATGCAATCTCTTGTTATAAACAAAGGTTTATTTTGGAATATTTTTATTTTAAGTAGCCTATACTTGTGGCCCGCAGTACAAAATTAGTGACATGTGTGGTCTCCGTCATAGACCTACTAGCATAGACCCTACTAGTGCTAGCATCAGCTCTTCATTTCTTGAACAAGGACATGTTTTAAAAGCTAATTACTCAGGTTATAGTTTAAAAACTGTCTAGTAAACTTCCTTTATTCTTTAATACCGCGTCCTACTACCACTCATTCTGGTTATACGCTTATGTACTAATTCCGCTAATGGGTTAGGGATGAGTAGGTTGAATTTAGATTACATGTACAAACATTTGAGTTGAGAGTGGTGGGGGGGGGGGATTAGGAAAGCCACTCTCAGTATACGCTTCTAGGATCTAACTCCGATCTCCCAGTCATCGGCAGTCTAGTCTAAACACAATAGCAGTGCCTTAGACCAGGCTGCCACCGAAGCGGGTGGCTTCCTATGCATAGTTACATTTTACAACATCTACACTATAAATTGGACCGCGTTATGCAATAGTAGACCAAGCGGCAATTTAAAAAAATAGACTATTGTTGCACTATCTTGTGACTAATGGTCCAAACTATAATTTAAAAAAATATAAATCTTAATTAATTTGTACGTGCTGAATTCTATTGAGGAGAAACCTAAGTGCCAGCACAACAATAGAGCAACCTGTATTTTACAATAATAGACCAAGTTACATCTGTTGTACAATGGTAGACCATGCAACGTGCAATAATGTATTTTAGACTTGGTCATCTTTGGTTGTATTCATGCTTGAAAGCTGTTATTCTATTTTGAATATTTATGTTTCGAGTGTTTATAAGAGGAGATTGACATGATGAGTGATGTAATATCTTTAAGGACAAAGAAAATTTTGGGTATGTTAGAAGTACAATATGATAAAAATAATATTGAAATGGACAATGGAAAATTGCTGGAGAATTGGCACGAACGAGATTATGGTTTCAAGGTTAGTTTTTATATAGTCGTGTATTATTGTATTATAGTATGACTTCTTGAGAAAGATGCTTTTAAAGCATAGAAATATTAATGTGTGTAAATATGTGTTAGGGTTTTTTTTTACTTTTATTTGTGCTCTACCATTTTCCTAATATTCTATCATTTTATTTATTACTAAATGTTTTTGCTCCATGCACTTTATTTCATACATATTATTATAGCAATACAAATTATAATTATTTAATTATTTTTAATTGCATGGATTCTTAGCTTTATTTTTGATTCTAGACTATTACATTATAATTTCCAAATCACATTATTTTGAGAATAAAATAAGCTAATATTACAAAACTTAACAAAATAAATTAATAAGAGTTTAGGTTAAGTATTTGTGTAGTCGTTTTTAACATTGTTTATTTTGTGGTTGTGGGGATATTTGTTGTATTAGTCCAGCAGTTAGTAAAATAGCGTTACAATTATTATATTTGTAGGACTGTACTTCACTATCTCCTCTACTTCCTGTTGTTGTACAGCTAGATAATGGAAGTTCAGGCTCTCATTTCAACACCTATCCTGATGTTGAGCAGATAAACTACAATGAAAATGAAAAAAACAACGTTGAAACTTATGAGTATGTTTAGCGAATCAACTCCAGATCAGAGTGATTGTGATGTTCAAATAACTAAGGTGCAGAACAAGAACGAGGACCTAATTATTGAGTTTGAGGGACTTGACAATTATTATTTACACCAAAATAATGTAATTAAAAAATACGACTAGTATTATTGAAACAGCTACTGAGGAAAATGCTGAACACGGGGATACAAGCAAATTGATAGACACTAATTCTTTAATTTTTTGTGATGGAGAAAGTGCCATTAGTGATTTAGTTGTGGCTCATCAATCCTCTCAGGGGGGGAAATACTAAAGATTTGAAAACTACGAGTGAAAGCTTTGGAACAATGCAAAGTGGAGGTAGGAAAAAAAAGGTAGAAAAAGAATACATGCCAGACTAGGAAAATAAAAATAAAAATCATTACAAATTAAGAAGAACCAATTACTACTAATTTGAGAGCGTTAAAATAGTATTTAATTTGTTAGTAGTAATAAAATTGTATCAGCCTCGCCCCAAATTACTAGTTCTGTTGGTGACCTGGTGGTCTAAGGGTAAGGTGTCTGATTTCTGTGCTGGGGTCTGGGGTTCAATCCTCGGTCCCGGCACAGATTTATCTGATTGACAGACCCTTCCTTGACCTCTGGCAAGACTTGTATCAATCACAACTTGTGAATGTGGGAAATGCCAGGCCTCCACCGTGGTTCGGATTCCACGTTAAACTGTAGGTCCTCCATTTCATACTCACAATCACCCTACCATTACACATTAACGTGTATAACCCGAAGGGTAGTAAGACGCGGTAATAATAATAATAATAATAATAGTTCTGTTGTCCAATGTATTTACACATGTGGACTAGAGATGAGGGTAGAATTCGGAGTAAATGTGTACAAATTAGAATGAGAGGAGAGTGGAAGCACCCTCAGTACGTCCAACCAGGATCCGAACCTCGATATGCTCCTAATCAGTATTCTATTATTAATCCATCCTTACCAGAAAATGACGTAAGCACAGCCACGTGGTATCTCTTCACTAAATAGTCCCTCCTATATTTTGTATTAAGGTTTAAAATAACATTAGAAAGTCTTGTAAGTAAAATTATCCCTTCATTTGTTTAAAATAATAACTTTAAGCTTTGCAAGCGCTATTCGAATACCACAAACTCCTGAGTCAGCGTTGAGGGACTCCATGGCACAGTCCTTATCACATGTTAACGTCAAGTCAGCAACGGTCAGTCGACAGTTCGTCTCGGCAGTGTTAAGTGACGGGGTTGAGTGTTGAATGCTTCCCATCTATTTATGATGCTGCCAACTTCACGGACCTGGGCCGAGTTTGGTTAGACATAAAAAAAAATTAAAAGTATCTAAGAAATACAAAAATTCGTAGACTTACTTTGCTATGGTACTGACTATACATGGTCACGCCTGTTTAAAATATTGCAAGTGTGTTCCACCAATCAGGTTGGGATGAATTATATATATATAGTCTACTATCAGAGAGACACCTAGGAACAATCACCAAAGCGGTCCTCTAGCCTTAACAAGAAACACCTATGCTTCAACCTAAAGTAAAAAGTGGTGAAAGGAAACACATCAGACAGTTGGAATGGTTAAAAGTCCAGCGTGGTGTTGATTGGCTCATAGCTCTAGACAACGAGGGTTCAAATAATAGATTTGTCTTGCCCGATACAAAAAATATTTTGAAATATATAGGTTTATGGTACCAACATGATTAAACTTATCCTTTTTTCCTGGTGAAATATCCGAGGTTACATCTGCTGTAAATGTTTTAAAACAATTTAAACTTTGCTTTAATGTTGTCCGAAAAGTTGGGAATCCAAGCATTTATCAAAGGAACTAATTTCCAAAGTAACAAAAATTTAGTCAATACCAGTAAAGGGTGATATGTGCAGTTAATGATTTGCCAATGGTGTATAGTTCGACACCATGCAGAAGTAGTTCAAAAGGTCAATAGAGTGTGTGTGGGAAGTCTCAGAGTCAATGAAATAAAAGTACCTACAATGTTTTGAGTAGTTTCACCCATTATCTTTTCATGCACTGTAAGCCTATGATTTGAGGTTGGATTTAGATAATTTGGTGCGGTTACAAATTAATCCAGCAAATATATAAACTAGTATGAATGCCTGAAAGAAATAATAACCATAGAATAAGAGCAAAAGGTTCTGGCTCCTTTGAATCTGAGCAGAGATCATTGAAAGCTGCATAAATAGCCTATACGACATTCAAGACGCAGCAGATTATCTCACCAAGTATATGAATATTTAAATAACAAACATACCGTAGTTGCAATTAAAGTAGAAGAGGCTGATCTAAAATAATTTCACTAATCTGGAACTGTGAAACAAAATGTGAAGAATGTGCAAGACATTAGAAATTTCATATTTGAAGGAATTAAGATAAAAAATAGAAATACACGGGGGAAAAGAATGGTTTAAATGCCACACTTTACAGGCTGGAAAATAAGCAAAAAATACTTTTATCTTAACATTAGATCATAAAGTATTTATGTTTGTAATATTTAGCTACTTTTAAAAATATTATATTGTAAGCCATTGCAAGTAGATGCGATATTACCGATACTCTTCAACCTCTCGTCAGAGAGGTTCATGCGAGAAATGGGGGAAAAAATGGAATGGAATCAAGATGAATGGTAATCACAAATGGCTTGCCTCTGCAGACGACATTTCGATCATGGCACATGATTCAAGGAAGGTTGATCTGCACATTAATGACGTTAAGACATAAGTGATGACCTTTCCTAGAAGGAATGAATTAACAGTGAAAATAGGAAATATAAATTTTAAGAAAGTGAAAAGGTTCAAATATCTCGGTACATAATTTAAAGAGGAAAACAGCATAAAGGAAAAGTTTCAAAAACGAATAATAGTGGCCTCACGGGGCTATTAGTCTCCAAGGCCTGTTTCTAAACGAGTAGCATCTTTACAAGAACTTATATAGGTGCGTACAATGCTATTGTTCTATACGGATCAGAAATGTGGAGAACTACGAGGATAAAAAGAAAGATACTAAGGGCATTCGAACGGGAGATGAGAAAAAATTGGGGTCCAGTAGGAGAAGAGGGCTACATAATGTATATATGAGATGAAAAAAGTGGTGGACGAATATAGAACAAGATGGAGGAGGCTTAGCTTGTGAGATCGGCGCGTGGTCTCCAAGGCCTGTCTGTTATCGCTGATAGAAAAGGTCGACTCAAAAATCAAACAGAATATTTTGTTTGGAAGTATATGTGTATTTCATTTCATTATTTTTACAAACTTTAGTACTTAGTTAATTTTCATAACTCTTTAGTATATATTGCAGAAGTTCCCAACAATCTTCTACCTAAACATAATATTGATATTTGAAATTATATTTATGGAGGTCAAGATTGTTTTCAATAAGTGCTATTAAATGTTATAATTATTGTAGGCCTACATTAAACTTGGTTATACATTGATGATTTAATTCACCAAACTAAAGTTGACGAATATTTCCATATCTGTTATCTTAGTAAAGATTTAATAATTATTATCAAACGTACCCAGTAAATCGACCCTTTGAGATACAACTGGTTTAGCTTATAAGATAAGTCCACAATGTTATCTGTCAAGAACATACCTTTCAGGGTAATCTAGGCGTGCCGTACCTAGTACTTTTATTTTCCCCCTTTAGTCTTAGTACTCTTTCGGGGTACACACTTTTATTATTTACGCTAAGAGGATAAGAAACCAAATATAATTTTGAAAAGATGCACCAGCATTTGCGTGAAGAGACTGGGGAAACTTTTTTTAGGGGGAGAGACCTCTAGTACACCCGATCGAGTTTCAAACTAGCTCCTAAACCACCATGACGTAACCGACACCTGTCCACGTGCCATTCTTCCCTAATAGAACATAAGGATTATGACTAACAAAGTCCCTAGAAACAGTGGAGCAAGGTTTTGGAATAATAGCTCAAGTCTTGATGACGGTTAAATGTTTGTTAAACTAAATAATTAGAAAAATCTTAATTTTAGGGCCTGAATGAGCCAATTTACTTTTCAGAGAGAACTTAATAATATATTTAAACTGTGTCAAGTGTTAACATACAATTATTTCCAACGTCCTGGAATTGTGGTGAACTATATTCGGGCTTATGTTCTATGTTGGAGGGCGTCTATTTTTACCAGCGCACATGACAAAGAGTTCGCTGCCTGGGTCTTCTCCAGTCACAACGGTGTAAATAGTATCAGGATTGAAGAACGCGCGTTCAAACAAATACAGCCATTGCTTGAGAGAGAGAGAACTAGTTTTATAGTAAGACCTACAGTAGCCCCATGGCTTCTTTGGTGCTGACTGACAGCTCACAGTTGACTGTCAGAACTGACAGCTGCTAAACACGTGTTTTTGCAGATCATATGGTTCGGCGTAGGGATACATAATTTGGTCTGGTAACTTTTCAAAGCCATCAGCTGTGAGTTGTCAGTCAGCACCAAAGAAGTCATGGAGCTACTGTAGTACGCCTCAAGTGCAACGCTACACTAAATACAGGAGACCTACCCAAAGTCTAATGGAATGACCGGGCCAGTAGACCTGAAACTTGGAGCGTACTAAGTCTGACTATACAAATTACTCAACGTCTAAAATCTCAATCTTTCGTGACTTATTAAATAAAAATCTAAGAATAGTTGGACAATGGAAACTGCCAGCACTCTTTTTAGTCGCGGTGATTGTTTTTAAGAAAGTCTTTCCTAAAGGTGGAATGGAATATGGAATATGTTTTTGCAATTTTTACAGAAAAATATTTTTTTGCCGAAAATAAATCAAATATTGATCCAGTACAAACAGTATAATTTTCTTCACATGGTGATATCAACAGTTGTTGAATATCTGTCATGAGCATGGTGGCGTTATTTAACAAACTTTTTAAATGAAGAGAAAAAGTTTAACATTAAAAGTCATAACACCCTTGACAGATATTCTAAAAATGTTGAGGTCACCATATGAGGAAATTTAAATTATATATACTTGAGCAATATTTTATTTATTTTGACAAAAAAAAAAATATTTTGCCATAAAAACTACAAAAACACTGGATTTTTCTTGCGTCCCCTTGCAGTCCACCTTAAAACTTAATTTTAAAGTTATCCGCTTCGCTGCTCACACAGTTTAAGGCATCACTCTCGCAATGTACTAGACTGTCAATGGCTGCGAGATCGTGGTTCGATCACGGTAGGGTGTACTAAGTGTGGTTTTACTTCAATTATTTCACATTTTACACGCAAATTTGGGTACACATCCTCTGAATTAAACCTTCCCAATCCTTAACCCAACAACGCAATTAGTACATGGGCGTATAACCCGAACGGGTAGTAGGAAGCGGTACTGAAAAAAAAGTTATGTACATGGATATTGTTTTGTCATTTAGTAATTGGTTTCTGAATGGTACGAAACAATTTTAATAAAATATTTTTAAGGAGAGTTATTATTTAATAAGAAATTAAATTATAAATGTAAGTTCTAGTTTTTCTAGTAAGCCTATATTATACTGAAAATTTTAATTTCCTTAATATTTACATACAAAAACCTAGCAGAATATAAAAAGGGGAATCTAACAAATTCGTATAATGTTCTCGTATAGTGTAAATATTTTGGTGTTAGTTTTGGCGATTTAAAAAAAAACAATCCGAACTTGGGTCTAAATTTATGTAAAGGAAAAGTTTGTTTATTGAGCTTTTTAACAAGTCATTGTCCAGTATACATTAAGGAGCAAGTGCTTGTCACACACATTTATTGATTTTTAATAATATTGTTGGTTTTTTTTTACCACCCCATCTTAATACCTTACTTATTAGTTCTGTACGCAAATAATATTGTGATGTTTTATTGTTCAGTATGAGGATTTAATGGATTCCTGCTCCGTTTTCTGATAGGTCAAGAGAAGTTATCTACATACTAAATGTGTCCATATATGAATCATTTGGTTATATTTGCTTTAATGAGAGAGGTGTGACCGGGAAAAGATTGAATGCAAGGGGGAGTGGGTGTCAACACCCCAGGAACCAGATGCTTCTTGCACAAGTATTTCATCCATTACTCAAGTGCAGCGCTAGTGCTCACCACAACAGAACGTTTGACTGCCGCATTTGTGTTTTGTTTACTTTGTTATTGTGTGTAGTGAAGTCATCTGTGGTTTAGTTACTACTATTTGTGAGTAATATAATGTTACTACAATGAGTGACACTAGTTTGTTAATTGTACGTTCAAGTAGTGCATGTACCCGCTTCAGTGGCCTACTCGTGCAATAGATCAGA
This sequence comes from Timema californicum, assembly GCA_902141385.1. Lineage (NCBI taxonomy): Eukaryota > Metazoa > Arthropoda > Insecta > Phasmatodea > Timematidae > Timema > Timema californicum. Next base: position 10,240 of record CABFOW010010147.1, read on the forward strand.
CTTCCAATGGTGGAGAGATCGAGGTTCGAATATAGGTCGGATGAACTGAGGTTTTTTTTTTACAAAATAGTTTTCAACGCTCTCTTTGCTCAAATGTGAGTACATTTCCTATTAATATAACCTCCCTGATTCCTAAAACCATTAGCGTATAACCTGGGCGGGTAGTAAGACACTGTGTCAAAATAAAAGTGATTAATGTAATCCCCAGATTGATGAACCCAATTCTGATACAACAAATTGAGGTTAGGCGTAGAAAAACAAAAAATTCGTCTCTTCAAAATCATAGAAATAATAACATAAGTAAACAAACATGCCAAGAAAATCAATCAAGCAACGGAAAACGAAAATAACGACGCCCAGAGTGGTGGAGGGGGGTACTAAAGATACTAATACTGCAAATATAACCAACTATTCCCCCTAAGTAACTGGACCTTCATGTAAATGTGATTTGAAATGTTTTGGTAAGCTAAGCATCGATATTGTCACGAAAGTATTATGTTAATTTAATTTAATGATCTTGAAAATACAGAAAAAAAACAAGATTTTTTATATCTCAGTAGGTTGATAACTGTTCGAGACATTGAAAGGAGACGAAAATCTTAGTCAATATACCGTAATTATATATTTGTACAAGATTAGAAATGTCAACATGTAATAGCGTGAAAAAAGCATTTTTAGTTCCTTACATGGAATAATAACTAGTAATTTGAAAGAACATGACACCAGAGCCACGATCTTTACGATTATATTGTACAGAAAGTTTCGACATATATATTTGTAGTTTCCATAAACAAGCTTCGCACTACAGTAGAAAAATCACCCCCCNCCCCCCCCCAACTACATGCTCACCACCCCACCACAGTGCTAAAAATACTGCCAGAAATTTGGTATATTGTTTAAATAGTATGCATGGTTTGTTTATAAAAATATAATAGAAAATGGAAAAACATTAATGCATGTTCTCTATTATTCTTTTAAGGGTTTGTAGTTAAATGGATATTTAAGAAAAAATGCCCCTAGCCCCCTTAATATGCAAAATATTTATAGGAACAGCTCAACGTATTTAGATATTCTGTTTAGTATATTTGTCAGCTGTTGGGATTATATACATATATATATATATACATATATATATATATATATA
>CABFOW010010148.1:0-11381 GCA_902141385.1 Timema californicum
AAATAAAAGCCCTGAGTTATATTCATATAACATCTTAACATCAACTTTGGACAATTTCTATCAAATTATTTCGTATCCAAGATCAGGTAATTAATTATATTCATGGTCGGGAATAGACAGAATGGTAAAATCTGTATTTTAGGGTTCGGGGTCACATAAAGTCTACAGGTTCCTCACAATATCGAAACTGAACATTTTAAAGATTACAATAATTCTCTTTATATAAAAAAAAAGTAAAAAAGTAAAATCATTAACTTACACGTAATAGCACGATACGATATTAATATTCTTGAATATATTTTCTAACGGCGGTTGTTCAATTATTTGGAAAGTATGCAGGTATGCTTGCAGCTCGTATTTGTGGAGTTGTAACATCAAATATGGTTTATTATCATCCGTGACTTTTATCGCAGGAATCATTAGACCGCATCGGCCATGGGGATTTAAAATGCTACTTGCTATACAAACGGAATCGTATTGGTATCGAAGTTAGTACTATTATTGATCTAGCTACAAACTACTATTGGATATTATCGGTAGTCCAGTGGATTCTACATTCAATATAAAATCATTTCTTTCAATAGCTTTTCTCATTCCTCGTTGACCAGATTCTACAAGTTTAGAATATAATAATGCAATTCAAGAAAAATGCTCTGAATATTGACAACATTCAACGGGAAATTCCACACTAGTCGTTGATCAGTCTTTGCATAAAAAAATAATTTATTGTCTTTACTTCAGCATTAATTGTTATAAAACTTCTAAACGTCATAGAAATGTAAAATTTGGTGAGCGGATAGTCTAAAGGGATCACCCTATACAACCAGAAATGTCTAATTATGGGAAATTTAAAAATAGGTATCTGGAAAATAGAAAAACTATTTAGCTGAGGTATAAAATTAAAATTGGACAAATAGCTAGAGGTACCCCTGCCGATAATCCAATAAATATTTAAAGATTATATTCTAAATTTTGAGTTGGTGAAGTGGGGAAAGGATGTTCAACATTTTCAAAACTGATACAATATACTTTCTAATATGGTGAAAATTTAAATTCGGCTGGAAGGTAAGGAGACCACTTCAAGTAACCATAAATCCTGATAATTTAAATGTTACTTTGGGCGATAGAGGGGGGGGGGTAATAATAGGAAACCACACTTATAGATAGAAAGATTTAAAACTAAAATTTAGCAGGAATGTAGTAGGGTTTCTCTAAATACCCAAATAATTCTTTAATATATGAAATTTTTAAGTGGTATTTGGTGAAATGGATGGTTTGGAAATTTATAAAAATTATATAAAAAGCTCTCTCTTGTGATATAAGTTTGAAATTTTTCAGTTCGGTATGAAACACACAATTTGAATATTTTTTTCTAAATTTCAAAAGGAACGACCAGAAATTGAGGAAAGCGGTTACACTCAAATATTCTCTCAAACAAATGGAATTTATATTTTTTTAAATTCATTAATATTTCTAGACTGAGTCAGTTTTTTATTCATGTTATAATTTTTCCACTACGGTTTTGCTGGGACTGCCATATCTTCATGTGTCTTACAATCTATTTTCCTACCCCTAACCTAATGATGGTAAAAATCAGCCCGCCAGGCCACCATATCATGTCTTCATGGGTTATGTTACATGTTTCAATGTCGTGTCCGTTTTCGAGAGCCCTTAGGGCTGGTGTCAACTGTTTGTTCATTTATGTTTCTCGTGTCACTATTCATGTTTATTATTGTTAGATGTTTTGGAAAATAAAATAATCACTTACAAACAAACAAACAAACAATCTAATATAAGACTAGGACAGGCACAATATCCAGTCACCGGCCTTTAATTTATCACTGTGAAAAGGTAAACCCACATTTCACCAAAGATAAATTGTGTGATTATGAGGGGAATCAAACCCAGGACTCTCAGCTCAGTAGAGAGACACGCTACCGACTGAGATAAGTTGTTGGACGATAAAATATCTTAAATACGGTAAAATTTGAAATATTTAAATAAATGTAGAAATCAAGACCAAAATACAAATTTGGAAATGGTTTATTTAAAACCAAATGGGGTTGAGGAGAGGGTGGGTTGGGGGAGGGGAGTAAAGCGGTGAAAGGAGGCCTAGAAAAACAGCTTTAAAAATTATATAATTATTAACATTATTAGCACCGCGTCTTACTACCCGTTCGGGTTATACACACTTACGCTAATGTGTAATGGTAGGGTGATTGTGAGATGAAATGGAGGACCTACAGCTTAACGTGGAATCCGAACCACGGTGGAGGCCTGGCATTCCCCACATTCATAAGATGTCTTGTCAGANCCTACAGCTTAACGTGGAATCCGAACCACGGTGGAGGCCTGGCATTCCCCACATTCATAAGATGTCTTGTCAGAGGTGAAGGAAGGGTTTAGTAATCAGATAAATCTCTGCCGGGACCGAGGATTGAACCCCGGCCACCAGCACAGAAGTCTGACACCTTACCCCTAGACCGCCAGGTCACCTTTTAAAAATTATAGAAAAAAAATCACTTTTAGGTATGGCAGAAAGCTTATCTTAATGGATAGCTAGAAAAGTATGATAATTTAAAATAGTTTTAATCATTATTTGGAAATTAGGAAGTGAACATAATTTCACAAATCAATAGATAAGACACTTTTCTAGGTGATAACAATTGAAATGCTTACAATAGGGTAAAACGTCTATCCCAGATAATCAGAAAATAGTTAAAGTTTGAAACTTGGTCATAAGAAATTGGGGCTCATCATTTCAAACACTATTATAAAAAAACACTTATCGATGTAGAAAAAAAAATTAGATCCGCCAGTTAAATGAAGATACCAACACGTATATGTAACAGTTTATGATTTCATTTATACTCTTTGTTGAACTATACCATGGATATAGAAATATAAGTCCTGAGACTGAGGAGCTGCTTTGAAAATGTCAACAAAATAATGTCCCAAATTAATAATTAACAACAGGTTTGTAGAGCCTTATACCCAGTGATATGCAGGGAATTCAAAGATCATTAGATGCTGATTACACAAATAATTATTATTAATATCACCGCGTCTTACTACCCGTTCGGGCTATATGCACTTACGCTAATGTGTAATGGTAGGGTGATTGTGAGATGAAATGGAGGAACTACAGTTTAACGTGGAATCCGAACCACGGTGGAGGCCTGGCATTCCTCACATTCACAAGATGTCTTGTCAGAGGTGAAGGAAGGGTTTGGCAATCAGATAAATCTGTGCCGATGAGTCTATAAAATATATGTGCAAATATGTAGAACATTCACAACATTTACACTTTGAAACAAAATGATAATATTTTGCAGTATTAGATTAAACGAAATATCTTCACATTTGAAGCAGTAAAATCATTTAGAACGGTCATTGGTCATGTCCACTATAATTACCGACCATTCTGAAAGCTTACTATATGTGGGAGGATTACGAACACTAGTTGAAAATTTCGTCTGAAGCTATTCTCAGTAATTCTCCACATAGACTACGTAAGCCGTTGGTTGTCATCTGTGCAGTTTTTTTCTATTTTTTTTTTTCATTTCCTGGATGCTACTATGGCTGGTCATCTTAAGTCCTTAAGACTATTCCTAGTACTCTAATTATCTAAATTTTTGTTTATATATTAATTTGGTAGTTTATTTTTTTCTATTTACTACATAGGATTTGGCTCCTTGTTCTACTAATTAAAACTAATACCTTATACTCGTATACTAATTTAAATCTAACGAAGTTTACTGAATTTACATATGTGATGTCACATGTTATCCTTGTGTTTGCTTCGGGATGCACTAATTTTTGTGCATTGGCTGCACCTTTTACATCAACTGATGGCCTTGGCACTGTACTGTTGATTATAATCGGACCTAATTTCTATCGACCTTGACGTTCCTGATAGTGATGAGGGACGAAGCCTGGTGGACAAACTTTAAATTAGGAGTAGTTCCGGACTATGGTGGCGATCTGATGGGGATTTGTGGAACTAAAGTTTTCAATAATATTTTATAAACAATTAATTCAATATGTGTTAAATAATTAAATCTCTTTGCACCTTTTTTANGGACAAACTTTAAATTAGGAGTAGTTCCGGACTATGGTGGCGATCTGATGGGGATTTGTGGAACTAAAGTTTTCAATAATATTTTATAAACAATTAATTCAATATGTGTTAAATAATTAAATCTCTTTGCACCTTTTTTATATATGTAATTTTACCTTAGTGTTTTTTTATATCTTTTATTTTTAAAATGTCAAGTCTTCAAATATTATATTATTGGTCCTTTTTTATCTTAAAAGTCTCTGACTGGCCATTCCGTTTCTCACTATTTCCTGTTCAGGGAAATAACGGCTTTCCCTCTTTCATTCTATCTTTGGATTCTATTAACGTGAGAGGTAATTTTTTGTTTCTCTTGTTTTTTTTAAAATTTTATTCAAGAATCTTTTCTAAATTAACATGTAGTCTTTTTCCTTTTTATTTATCTCTTGTTTTTGGGGTATTCTAATGTAACGTAAAAATTATATATATTATGGTTTTTGTATCAATTGGCATCCTATAAACCACGCTGTTTTAAATTCAATAGAACAGGGGATTAAGTATAATGATTGAAGACCTTTCTTTGTATTAATTCTTATTTTTTGTTTTCTCTGTTCTACAGGAAATATCCATTATTAATACCTTAAACAAATCGGTAATGTAGTAAATGTAAAAGTTTCTCTTTTAATTTTAAAATAATCTTTTATTATGTTTTATTACCTTTTTTATTATCTTAATCTTTTATTATGTTTTATTACCTTTTATTCGTTTAATAAATAATACAGTCCTTTTTGTAACTGGGTTATGATTTAAAAATCATGTGGGAGACCACGTGTTTTGGATAACTATCTTAACCTCCTTTTGTGTTGATTAATGATCTACTTATGCTCTCTTTCAGTCTTAGCTAGATATATAAACTTTTCACTAAACTCAATAAGTGTTACTGGTTACCTTTCAATGAGGCGATCAGTACAGCACCCATTGGTTCCGGCTTTGTAATACACTTGTAACCAAGTGTTTCGAAGTCATGTGACTTCTTGCACTGGTCCAGTCATCTCTTCCAGCTATCCCTGATGTTTTAAGTTTTTTGCCTGCTGACATGTCAGGGCTAGATCCCGGTCTACAGTGGTCTTACTGCTTGTTGAATCCCTGCTTCAGTCCCTCGGCAGGCATCTCCAGGAAACCAAGAGATAACAATATTGTTTTGGACTAGTTGCAATCCATCATGTATTGTTGAGTCTTTCCTTATTCTCTTTGTTTTTTAGTGATCCTAAACGAAGTTATAGTCTACATCATGTCTATATTCTCTATCATTGTTCTCGTGTGAAATTATGGTTTATACCTGGTCAAGTAGTTTCCATAGGATGCTATCACGTAGTAGATCGTAGATACGGCCTCCTTGTAGCACTCATTGTTTCTGGATCCGCAGATGTTTAGTGGTTTCATACTACTAGACAACGCAATTTGGTGTCACCTTTTTTCCGCAGTCACATTAACTGTTCCCAGTAACCAAAGCGCCTTGTATGGGCCATGTCCTGGGATGTGGTGGACAAATCTTTGGGTGGGCTACAGATGCCCAAGTTCCAAGAGCTCCTAGACACTTGGGAATATATTAAAGTTCCTCCTACCTTTAATACTTCTCACCCAGATATCGCAATACTCCTTGAGCATGACTATTCTGATCTCCACTGACGTAGTTACTCTTAGTATACTTGATGTAGGCCTCCTTTCTTCAGCTAATACTCGGCACCCTTCTGTCTAAACTCTAAGTCTAATGGACAAATACCTATTGTGACACTTAGCACATCCATCGATGTGGTTGAGTATGCTCCAAAAATATTCAGATGTACACCTTTCTATAGATTCCTCCGAAATTAGTTCAGCTTAACCTTCTTGGTTTGATTAGCCCACACACTTACGTCGTAGCCCACTATTGATAGGTAAGAGTAAAGCCTCACAGTAGATTTTGATCATCTGCTTGGGGACATGAAACCTTTTCTACCCCATGGTTATGATTTTGTTCACCACATTTTTAAATTCCCCCCACACTTGCTCCATGTGGGTATTGACGTTCTGCTTTTCATCTAGTGTTACACTTAGATAACTAGTAGTCCTCTTTATCTTTATATTCTGGAGGTTAATCTTCAGAAATGGATTTACCCAGAGCGTCTAATGAACAGAATGCAGATGATCTTTGCTGGTGCTAATTTGAGATCCTCTTTCCTGCAACAGGCATCTAGACCCTCTAGTACCCTATTGCGTTTGATTTCTAGATACATTTGCGATTAACCCTCAACCACTGTAAGTAGATCATCTGCGATTATTACTAAACAAGCCGTTTCATGGTATTACTCCATTTCAAGCAACCCAGGTTTGAGTTCCATATTCCAAAATATTAATCGTAATTTCTTTAACAGGGTTGGCCCCCATAAGTTATCTTAAGCTCTTGATATATCCATAAGTATCCTGAACGTGTATTTTGATCACTAGTCATTTATTAGATTCTTATCCACAGTTATTATATCTTCAGTGGACCTTTCCTTACTAAAACCTTATTGTATTTGGTGCATTCCGACAATCTATCTGCTCACTGTTTCCAGATGTTTGCAATACATTCATCCATGAGCTTGGCTAGATACGGAGTGACCAGATCTGCTTTTTCCTGCAGCATCTCGACCTTAAAACGATATGGTCCAAGTGATTTGTTTATCTTCACTAATACTATTAACATTTTAATCCAGTCCTGGGACTTAAGACCCACGTCTGTCTAATCTACATAGTTGTCCATCATTAGTCGTCTCGTCTATTGGTGTTGGATGTCTTCTCCTTCATGCATGTCATCAGGGAACAATGTATCTAGTAGAAATTCCACTGATTCCTCCCAGCAAGTGGTCATGGTTTCATCTGGTCTGCGCAGTGCTATAGTCGAAGCTGGGGGCCTAATATTTGATTTTACCATCTTTAAGGGAACTCCCTATGGATTTGTATTGAGTTATTCCATCCCATATTGTTCTCCCTTGGATTTTTATCCGTTACCAGACTACTACTTAAGCATTCTTTTTTCTGTGTTATTGTGATTTGATATTATGTAGAAACCATCTGAAGATATTCTGCACCAAACACAGCTATCAGACATTACCTCTAAGTATATATTTTAAAATATATGTGTAATGGAGTCAATTTAGCTAAGGTTCTCAGCTAAAGTGAAGGTTAATTAATAGAGGGGGAAAAATCATTTTATCATAGCAAACTTAAGAATGCCACCATTTATATATGTAAGTTGTTCTTTCACAGCACTACAGACGATACCTGTAAAACGATCCTGACGATCACTCTGCTAGCAAAAAAAGTCAACAAGTCGAATAACCCTGGCAGTAGCTTCCTCAGCTATTGTATTAAGGCTCTCTTAATTCAAGGAGGTAGAGCTGCACATTACACATTCACATGGCCCATATACTTAGCTTTAACAGACAATTCGATATTTAACATCAAGATGAGCACTGTTAATGGTAGAATACTGTCTTTATTTCGTGGGATGAAGAAACCTCACAAAAGACAACAATTGTAGCTTAGAGCAGAACCCTAATGGATATCTGGGGATATTATATACTCATCGGAGGTCTTACAATAGTTCTTCACGGGTACTTCCAACAAAAACATAAAGCCGTTCCTAGATATGCCCGGGTGGACGAGGTAAGGGCTTATGTAAAAAGATCCTTAATATGGAGGCAGGTCAATAAGCTCAAACTATATCCAAACTTACTTATCCATTTGTAGGTTGGCCATAAGGACAACAAAATCTTCTGAAATTTTTCTAAACATTGTGTAAAGGTATTGAAAGGAGTTAACCAATGAGTTGGACACTACAACCCCCTTAGTAAAGACTGTTAATACTTTGGATGAAGATATTGTTAAAAAAACATAGAAATGACAAATTCAAAGGAAAATAGCCCACATTCGCCTTACAAACAAGTTAGCCTATATCCTAGAAACGAAAATATTGGTATTATTTATGCAAAAGCTATGTGCTTGTTTGAATCCGAAGATAAAACTTACCTTTATGTATTCCGGGGGGTAGACGCTAATGATTGTGCCAACCCCTTTGGTGAGGTCTTGATTCATTTAATCCTATATAAATACCCCCACATGAATAATGATTAAAAATTGATAGCCTATTCCTATAATTTGTGGTTATCTACCCGAGGTTGGGGAGGGGACTAGATGGATCATTCTTCTTAGAGAAAAAGGGAAACAAATTGTGAGGGGGTGACTTATGTTTGTTGGAATGATGGTGATTTTACTATTGGTGTTGTGGGTATGAGATGGGATGGTTGGGGCTTGGTGTGGAGAGGTTGATCTGTGATTGAGGGTCCAGGGATGAGATGGGCTAAGTCTTTGGGTATGGGTGTGTTTGAGGGGGGCTGCGTGTCTTCGTCCTCCAAGGAGTATTACCTGAGGATCTCCGCAAAGTACCAGGTTAGATGTTCCAACTGAATGGAGGTGCAGGGGGATTGTCTAGGGTCTGAGGGGTAGCTGGAGGCATATAGATAAGGTCGGGCTTACTGAGGACGTGGGAAGGTAGTGGAAAGGGGTGGAGGGGGAAGAAGGTGTTTTATGATGTAGTGTATTCGACGTTCGTGGCTTTCTCGTTCTTCTTTCCCCCCTTCCTTCCTTTCCTCTTGGAGTGAGTCATGGGGAGTCTTGGGGGCGTGAAAGGCAGCCGGCCAAGAGCGCTACCTCAGAGGTCGTGATCTGAGACAGCCAGACAAGGGTACTACCTTAAAGGTCGAGAGATGAGGCAGCTGGTCAAGAGCGCTACCTCAGAGGTCGTGATCTGAGACAGCCAGACAAGGGTACTACCTTAAAGGTCGAGAGATGAGGCAGCTGTTCAAGAGCGCTACCTTAGAGTTCGAAAATAGGCTTCAAACTTGTGAAGTATTTCTATGTGGTTTTTAATGATAGCTATAACTGAGTCTCATATCAATCCTTTCTTTCTTTTAGCAGTTTTTTATTCATTTATAACATAAATACAAGAGATATATATAAATATATATAATACATTGTGACATAACAATTAATGATAGCTATAACTGAGTCTCATATCAATCCTCTCTTTCTTTTAGCAGTTTTTTATTCATTTATAACATAAATACAAGAGATATATATAAATATATAATACATTGTGACATAACATAATATAAATATACCCCAACCCAGTTAGGTTCTCAGTAGTTGGTTAAATTTTTCCTTAAAAATACTTAAATTCTGCTTACGAGTGAGGGAGCATCATTCTTTTAATCGTTTTTATTCTCCTGTAACTATTTGTTCATTTACAATTTATTTAGGCGATTTTCTACAATATCCTAGCGAAGTACACACACTACATAAAATAAACAATAAACACAGACACTGAGTATATAATAAATTACATGTTGGCACAGAGTAAACAATACATTATATAAACTATACAGACAATTATTATAAGTGAGAGTCTTCCTCCAGACACTTTTAAAATAAACACAAATATTTTAATTTGCTTAGTCCGAACTCTTAGCAACACAATCTAGTGGTGTCTCTCGGAATCTGTGTTGGTGGCTCACTCGGGAAGGATGTCCTTGGTCGGTTACCAGCAGATGACACGTTACGGTGTATTGTCACTTGTATTTAGGGGGAAACCATAGTGATTAATGTTTTAGAAAAGGATATACTCACAGGCATTGGAAAAAAGAGTGTTTTCAAGTCCCGGATACCTCTTATACGAAGCAATTTCCCCTTGCAGTTCAAGAGCCTTCATTCAGTCTTGCGTCAAATTTGTCTTCAATAAACGATAGTATAGGGACAGTTTAGCAAGGATACATGGTTAAATTTAATAACAACTTTCTTTTGACATATAGATATTTGTATAGTATATTCTGGGAATTATGGCTCAGTTCTCCAAATTATAATATTTTTTCTTAGCACCAACAAGCAAGAAATAAAATATTGTGTTTAAAGGAGCTGTAATAAAATTTTCAAAGAATAAATACCTTTTATCACATTCTTAGATTATATTCCTATTTTGACATTATAATTAAATAAGCCTAATTTTTACGTTTCATTACACATTTTAGTCCAACAGTGGAGAATTAAAATTTAATAAATAATTTAAGATTTGGTTACGTTTACCTTTGGTTAGTTTTATATTCTAAATAAAATAACAAAACTATTTATAGATTACCCTTGAAATGAAGGTATACACAAGATAAATATTTAATAAAAGTGTATGTGTATGCGCAGTTTCACCAATATACAGATATACTTTGAGGTGTTCTACTAAATGGTAGAAGTGTTTTTTGAAATATGATAAGGTGCATAGTATATTTATGTACGTTTATGGGTAAGAGATAGAAAAAAATAACAAAAGAGAGAGATTTGTGTAAAATATAAATATTAAATAAAAAATAAACAACTAAATGAGAAAGATTTCTCTTAAAAATCAAAGCCAAATTCATAATATATATATATAGAGTGAGAAAGAGAGACAGAGAAAGAGAGACAGAGAAAGGAGACAAGTATAGTGAGAGGAGAGAACGATATATGCTAAGTAGTAATATGTATTAATGAATATATTATAAAGGAAGAAATAATATTTGAAAATTGAAACAAGAAATAAAATTATAGCTAGGGAAACCCAATATAAATATATAATCAAATTGTTTGGATAGAACTGAAGTAGAGGGATAGATTAGCGTTATTTAAAATATTCAAACATGGAGTCACTGTTGAAATGGAATTTTGTTTTAAAATATTATTTATAAACTAAGTATATTCCTTAATATGTTTATTTCAGGTGGTGTAAACGTTCACTCCTTAATCGAGAAATTTAGCATCAACGCAGTCACCTCATGTGCCTATGGACTGCGTGGCGAGGCTTTTAACGACCCCAATCCAGAGTTCTACAAGATCGGTAAAAGTTTCATGGAACCTAATTTCAAAAAATGGCTTACGCACATGTGCATCATCTTAGCTCCCTGGTTGGCAAGCTTCCTCAAAATTGGGTGAGCTAATATGTACAACTGCTGTAATGGTTTTAAATAGAGTGTTTTAAATTGTTTGCCAGAATATGATTGATGAGATGGACAATAATATATCCAAGTGTATTGAACTGGTAAGATGGGAAAGTCTGAAATGGTGAAAAATGCATTCTTATTGTTGTAGATCAATATTATTTTGTGTCAGTCAGCAAATAATGCATGGAACGCATTCAACTTTAGAATTGGTTAGGCGTTGGATGTATAATAGATGAACTGATTCTCAATTGGTTATAACTAACGTGACCAGACGTCCC
>CABFOW010010149.1:1046-11380 GCA_902141385.1 Timema californicum
ATTTATAGCTGGATCATCGCAAGGAAGCCCAGTATTACTACCCCCCCCACCCCCAGTGTTTCGGACACTCCTTCACAAGGCCAGTCAAACTGACATTTTCACTAACAATAAACAAATAGCAAGCAGGTTCAGACCCTGGGTTTGTGTCCGAGCAGCCATGTTGCCTAATCAAGGGTTCGCTGTTAACATGGAGTACCACTTTCAAATTTTGAACTTTTTTCGATGCAAACGTTTTGTACCACAAATAAAAAGTGTTGTACCCCCCACCCATTTTGAGTAATTAGCATATTAAAATGGTCTAATTCAATAGTTATTGTAAAAAATTAAGGTGAGATTAATCTAAATAGCTTCGAGGGGCATCCAAATTTCAAAAATTTCTTGGTCATGAACACTTTTAAATGGCTTAGAAAGGATTAAAAAAAATCAAGGTGAAGACTACTCATAGCTTCTAAAATGATCCATTTTCCAAAATGTTGTTTAAGGAAGTCCACTCCAAACAGCTTATAAAAACTATCTGATTTTAAAAACTTTCAGAGGAGGACTATGGTTTAAAACATACGTACCTAAGATCAAATGTGAATGGGGAACTATTAAATAGCTTTAAATAGAAATCTAACATTGTAAGTAACAATGTTCTAGAGATAATCACGTCATCTTCCCCTCATTTCTCTTTTCAAAGCAGTGTTTCGAATAAGTCTAGTAACTGGCCACACTAACGACACCTATTGAGAAACACAAGGAACTACACAGCATAGCTCTCACTACGTTAGTTGAGTTTGTTAACACTACAGCTGGCTCCCATTATAAACCAGAGCGCACTGTCGACAGTGGCGCTCCTAGCGCATCTGTATGTGTGAAGGGAACTAACATTAACTGAGGGTAGAATAGAAAGTCTCTAAAAAACTTGAATGTTATCTACCCCCATACGCCCTTACTCGGGTAAAGTCCCACCACTACTGTTTAGAATAACAATGTTCTTATTTCTTAGGGTTTAATAGCAATTCTGTCACAAACTTACAATAGTGAAACATCTCCAACGTTCATGCACATGAGCGAGGCAATTTAGTAAGAGAAAAAGTTGGTTTTAGTGAAGTGTTTGGGCGCGCGTGCGGGGCAGCAATTTAAATTTTGGTGGCTATATAGGATTTTCGACATGTTAAAACAGGTTTCGACAAAATCAATTTTTTGATTGATTGATGGGTGATGTCTGAACACGTTGGAAATTCTTGGTCACCCCTATACCTTACAGTGTGATGTGTGGCTCCAAGATTATGGATCTCATACCTAACAACCCAAGCCCATACTGTTAAATCCCCCCTTCCCCCATTTTTTTTGTAAAGCTATGCGTTTCTTCTCTTTTTTCTTCATTTTGTTTATCCGCCACACCAGCACTCTGCAGTGGTGTCATATTGTTGATGCTACCGACTATAATTTCTGAAATAAATACCCCCGCCGGCGGATCCAAGGTCCGACCAGTCGTGTTTATTGTTCCGTATCACCAGAAGCACAGTGAACCAAAGAAGTTAAGCTATGTGAGGGGAAGTTTGGATTGTCCCGCGTGTAAAAAACAACAGAGCTTTAAAATCTGTCACTAGAGTTCAGTAACATAGCACATAGCTCTCTCTTGTCAAGATTGTGTGTGGTCCTCTGGCGTTAATAACGGCGGGCACGAGGGACCGTGGGCCTCTGGCGTTAATAACGGCGGGCACGAGGGACCGTGGGCCTCTGACGTTAATAACGGCAGGTACAAGGGACATGATGTGAAGCTTACGTGTGACTCTTTTAGGACCTCCTCGCCAACCTTAACGCGATGAGAATCGAATGTGGTCCGAGAGATTCTGAAGTCTATAAGTATGTTCCGTGGTCCCAGATGCTAATAGCCCTTAGTTTGTGTTAAGAGCCTTAAGATAATGTTGGTCTACCTACAGCTTTTCCTGTATCTTTGTTCGAACAGTAAATAAGGTATTTCATGTTTAAAAATATTAAGTTTTTAGGGTGTATTTAGCCCACAAGCCGGCCCCCTGGTTGCGACACTGAACTTCAGTTTGAAATTTGTAATTTTAATTAATTATGTTTACTATAATTTGAAAATAATTAGTTCCACTATGATTGCAAAATATTTTCTCTTGACATATAAATAGTTGGTGTTTTTTTAGTATATTCTCGGCTGTTTAAATATTAACCTTGTTTTCTTTTTACTTAATATATTTAGTCTTAGCTCCTATTTCTTCGTGTTTACATTGCATTAGAAGAATATCGGTTAGATTATTCCACTCCATGTTTTGAAAATTTGTTAACATCGTTTAAGTTAAATGAAGGAAGCAACCGACTTATTTCTGTAGTTGAAATTTGTAGAAATAATCTTAATGCCGTTTTAAATAGACATGTTTGCGGTGTTTTTTTTAATCCTTGGTCCTCTATAAAGATATTTGTGTTCCTTAACTTTTGAACTATGTAATCGATCGCCAAATTGGCTCACTGGTCATCTGTGCAGATATTCATAAAACGGCTTCAATCTATAACACATTTACAATGGATAAAACTTTTATTTGTTTACAATGATTTGAGTTTTTGTTAGTTTTCATTAGAAAATAAAAGAATGATCTAAAACGTATTTACCAGCGAGTCTACTTGAAATGAAACAATACCCCTTTGAGCCAAACTTTACCCAGACGATAAGCAAGACGGAAGCTAGCGCTACAACCGGACGTTTTGTGACGGGCCCGGCTACTAATTAGCCCCTGGAAGACTCGACCAAGACTTTATTTGAAATGGAAATAGTGCCCCCCAACCCCTCATAGGGACTTTTAGACTTCAAGGCGGGAATTATGTTGAAAAATATCTTTCCGTCTCATTCATAATGCATGACTTAAACATGACATGGAGATTGTCTGTCCTCCATCTGGTGTAGTAATGGGTCGAACCAGCTCGTTGACGCGAGCTAGCTCACATATTATGCTTGCTCTCTCAAAAGAGTCGTTCATATGAGTCATATCGTTCACCGCATTGCTGGCTCGCTTCCAATCCCTTCACCCCTTCCAAATCCTAAACTTGTGGAGCGAGCGCTAACTAGTTCTCACAATTCCCGTTCCGAGCGTGCAAATCTGTCTCTTTCCTTTCAACTAATGAACGAATTAAGTTTAATGTGTAATTTATCCTAATCCTATTGTGTTTGATTCTTTAATTCTATTACTTACTGATATTACTTATAATAATTAACCTTAGCGTATAACCTATAGTGTCTAATTCACAGAATTATGTCTAAGTGATGTTAAGAAAAATAGTTAGTTAATATTGTAGGCAGTGCTGCTATCTAGTAACGATAGTAAGCATTTATAGTTGATTTTCTTAGTAGCGAACGAAGATCGACAGAAGAGTCCTAAATGACAAACACTCCTGACTCTTGCCAAAGCGGATGTACGAGAGCGAAGAAGTCGTGAGGAATGGTGGCGTGAATGACTCGCTGGCGAGTGACCCATCACTAATCTGGTGACTCTCTCTGTCCTCCACCTGGTGACTCCCTGTCCTCCACCCGGTGACTCTCTCTGTCCACCTGGTGACTCTCTCTGTCCTCCACCTGGTGACTCTCTCTGTCCACCACCTGGTGACTCTCTCTGTCCTCCACCCGGTGACTCTCTCTGTCCTCCACCCGGTGACTCTCTCTGTCCTCCACCCGGTGACTCTCTCTGNCTCCACCTGGTGACTCTCTCTGTCCTCCACCTGGTGACTCTCTCTGTCCTCCACCTGGTGACTCTCTCTGTCCTCCACCTGGTGACTCTCTCTGTCCTCCACCTGGTGACTCTCTCTGTCCTCCACCTGGTGACTCTCTCTGTCCTCCACCTGGTGACTCTCTCTGTCCTCCACCTGGTGACTCTCTCTGTCCTCCACCTGGTGACTCTCTCTGTCCTCCACCTGGTGACTCTCTCTGTCCTCCACCTGGTGACTCTCTCTGTCCTCCACCTGGTGACTCTCTGTGTCCTCCACCTGGTGACTGTGTTCTGTGAGAAGGGATGTGATACCTACCAGTTTCCTAGTGCCAGCCCGTGTTCAGTAGGACCACACCCGTCTGCTCGTTTCACAGCCTTGGCACTCAATTACTTCTTCTAATCTTTGGATGGAGACACAATCGCCTTACTGTGGATTCACACAGAAACGAGGTCACGTGACGCGCTATAAGTTGCGAGTTATTCTGTTGAACTTCAACTATTCTCTACTTTGTCCGCTTTGCCTGATATGTTCGGTAGAGGAAAACCGATCCCATCTCAAATTAGTGCGCATGCGTTGTAGAGCTAGAAGCTAGCGGACAGTTTCGTTGGCCGTGAGAGGAGATTTGAAATAACTCGTTGAGGTGATTCGTCCAAGCTTCTAGAACGAGTAGGCTATAGCATTTTGACAGGGAATGTACAACAGTGTAGTCACAACACTACCTCTCTTTGTCCGCTAAGGAACTTCACTGTTAGAAATGAATGGTCATTTCTCTTTCCCCACCCACTTTCAGACCGGCATCTTCTGCCTCAAAGAAGATACTAGTTCTTTGCTTACTAGTGTGCTGTGTGTTGAGAGGGCTCTCTTACATTTGCTATTATCGCGCGGCAGTTGTCCGGGCAGAGGAAGGGTTTATTGGAGGGTAATTTATCCTGTTTACTGATTTGGAACTCGTTTAAACCCATGACCAAAACGACACTTATCAACATTACAAATGTTTCACGAAACAAAAAATGCATTTTTCTTCCTGTAGGTGCAGTCAATTAAACTTTTTTTTTCTCTTTAAAATGGCCTACCAAAATTAGTATTTTTGGTTACATTTCAGTTAAGTACATTTAATATTGACTCCGACAAAATTAAATTTTGATTTGACAAGTGTTGTTCTTGTAGAAATTTGATTTGACAAGTGTTGTTCTTGTAGAAATTTGATTTGACCAGTGGTGTTCTTGTAGAAATTTGATTTGACAAGTGGTGTTCTTGTAGAAATTTGATTTGACAAGTGGTGTTCTTGTAGAAATATTGATTTGACAAGTGGTGTTCTTGTCGGCCTATAATAAAAACATGTTTTGATGGTTTATGAAAGCTATTTTATGCGAAAATAATGAATGATTAAAATGTACGAAAAATAATCTGAAGCTGGCTGCATCTAAAATAAAATACTATTGTTCTGAAATATTTTTTTTTGTCTCGTATGTTTAGTGATTAAATAAATAAAAAGAATCTTTACATCCACGGCTGTTGGTTTCTCCATTATGGGTCAACGAACCAAAAGATACGTATGTTGAAGAACTTCACTTGGTTGTTTAAGGCATTTTTACTTTGATGCACTTCTATCTAGTATGTGTGCAGATTCAGATGACTAGATATTGTTACTTTATTTCTAATGATTGATTGTACCGCGCACCTCTGTAAGTGGCCTGTATATTTAAAAATGGACATCCGTGAGCTTACTAGCTTGCAATTTTCTCCTATTTTCTTTTTCTTTATGATTATAATGTGCAAAGCTGTTGACATTTTTTAAAAATATCTGCCTAAATTTTCTTTTCTTGGCTTATTTATTCTTGACTTAAGTGGAACAAAGTCACTTTCAGATTAAGGCATTTTGAATATATAAAGTTTATTCTATTTACTCTAATATGCTCCACAGCAGAATCGCTACACGTCAGTTCGCTTATTGAAATATGGTGAGAGAAGTTTTCTGCAAAAACAACACTTGTCGTTGACAATTGAGGTATTTTTAGGAATTATACGTGGCATGTGTTGGTTTTGTAGAATCACGTATCTAAGTCCTAGCCATTTTTATATAACAAAAGTTGTTTTTGTGAGAAATGTTTGTTCCAAACTGTAGATGACTATAAAATCATGTATATACATAAATCTCATTTTGACCAAAATGTGACATGTCGTTTTATAACTTGACCGATTCCCCTTAACGGAACAAACCAATCAGGTTCTGTAATAATAACTAGTTTGTCACTTGCTAATTATGCAATACTAACATTAGTTAACTAACACATTGTTGTGTTTCAAACCCAAAACATTTACTTGCTCTTCTAAACTTTTGCACTTTAGCATCAAAGTCGGAACAAAGTTTCCCCTAAAGTAGTATCAAACTTTTTTGGGGGAGGTTGGAAGTATGTTGGGCCCAATTAAAATACACCAGACCCTTACTCCCCAAACCCAACCCGGCCAAAAAGCCACAACAAACTTATTTTAGCACATTTAAAAACAACTTAAGTTATCCAGCTAGATGTTGGTTGGGCTTTTGAGGACAAATTATTTGTCTCTGCTATGCTAAGCTCAATGTTCAAGTGTATGTAAACAGGTTTCATGAAAACATGATTTTATATATATATCCCTTTCCCCCCGCAATACGGTATTGGTCAACTTTGGGTAATTTATTATATAAGATTTCTATTATTTAGCTAATATTATCATAATCTTTGTCTTTATTAATTACAAAACTAAAATAAAAAATAATAAGTCAATATTGCCAGTTTAAATGATGTGACTATTATTATGTAGTTTTGAGTGATATTTAAATCTCTCCGAAAGCTTAGTCTGCCGGCAAATGTCGCACTTGATAGTTGGATAGTTTTATTTTTTGTATCAAGTATGATAAATGCCTGAACACAAACCTTCTTTACATGTACCGTATACAGAATGAAATATAAAACATTATACATTTTATAAAAATATATAAAATATTAGTATTTAATTGTGTACACTTCATATGAATGTCTAGTTATATTATATTTCAGCCCCATACAATGACTACTTTACTTTTAACAATGAAACGTAAAAAGCAGGGTGAGCTGTTTGAAACCATTGATGGGGTGACCTGGCGGTCTAGGGGGTAAGGTGTCAGACTTCTGTACTGGGGGTCCGGGGTTCAGTCCTCTGTCCCGGTTCAGATTTATCTGATTGCCAAACCCTTCCTTCACCTCTGACAAGACATCTTGTGAATGTGAGAAATACCAGGTCTCCACCGTGGTTCGGATCACACGTTAAACTGTAGGTCCTCCATTTCATCTCACAATCACCCTACCATTACACATTAGCGTAAGTGCGTATAACCCGAACGGGTAGTAAGACGCGGTGCTAATAATAATAATATCATTAAATAGCTTATAATTACTAAACACCTTGTTAAAATTGTGCAAGATAATTTTTATTGTCTAATGACCTTGATATAAACTGGCCAAGTTATTTGCCCAGTTAGATAAGTTCTTTAAAAATATTTCACTTAAGGACTCACTCGAAAAAACTAACGTTAATAAAACTATACGTATTGAAACACGAACTTAACCTAATTTAAGTGGTATGTGCCGATACTTTTTTAAATATTTTGTTTTTGATTTTATTACTGGCACGAATATTGTGCCTGACCTATTCTTCAGTAACAGAATCAAATAGGCTATATAGTAGGGTCTATATCTTGATTATTTTCATTCAAATTAATTGCAATACAATAGTAGTCATTGGCGCTAAAACTAAGACCATTCGTCAATAATAACTAACACGTACGGAATGTCCACCGCAAAGCATTTCATACACTAATAGAATATATTTACCGTCTTCTGGCAATACTCATTCAGTTTCAAGTTCAACGGTTGTATTGCTCTAATCCGTGCTTGTTAGCGAGGTCGTTAATTACCTCCATTTATTTAAATATAAAACCTTATCTCTACGTATAAAAAGATGACATTGTAACATTCAGTCTATAAATAATTGAACAATGTTTGTTTTCCAGATGAACCGCATCAAAGACGGTCGCACAGGAGCAGCGATGGGAATCCAAAGATGCGACACACGCACCACCAAGCGACTGGGTTCCACACTCCTGTTGCGGAAGCGCTTCGAGCGGAGCCACAGCAAACTACTTACCCGAAGGTGGGTGGGCACAAGCGAGCAAGGACACTGAGCGCCACATATTCACGGAATATTGACTCGAGACAGTAAATGAACCACGCGTACTTAAACCCTAATTATTATATCTAATGGTATAAAGGGTTGTAATTAATGTATTTTTTTAAACATCTATTAAAGGTGATGACATCTTCATAATGTCTCAATGGCGATAGTAAGGGCCAGTTTCATAGTCAAATTTAGTACGCCTCAAGTGCGGCGCTACACTAAATACAAGACGACACCTACCTAAACTCGAATGGAATGGGCCGTTCTCGCATAGGAAACTGGCCCATTCCATTCTGGTTTAAGTAGGTGTTGTCATGTATTTAGTGTAGCGCCGCACTTGAGGCGTACTAAATTTGACTATGAAACTGGCCCTAAATATCAATGTGTGTGTGTGTGTGTGTGTGTGTGGGGGGGGATGTTTAATCCTACTCTCCTGAAAGTTTAGAATAATAATCAGTGTGTGCTCAGACATAATACAATCTGTATTGGAAAATTACCGTCAGGCTGGCACAGGTGGGTCATAACGCCTGTTATCTGGTCATGGTGGGGCAACTTTCAAAACACATTGCGACGCATAAATTATTCTGAAGCTGGCGCTTACACGCCATCCCTCCAGCTAGTTTGTCTCGATCCAACGTGTCGAATCACACTGGTTTGTAATCTCGTGCTCTTGAATCCTGAAGTATGCCGCGAAATTATCGACTTTATTATTGTTGATGCATAAAAAAATAGTTAAAAGTAGTTTTATTAAATATACATTTTTAGAAATAGAGAAATCAGTTAAAAATGTGTGAACCTTTTTATGTGCATCATCCTGAGAATACTCAAGTGTACACTTTTCAAATGTATTGCCAACTTGACCAAACTATTATATCTTTACCGCAAGCGCCCAGGGGTTGATTTAATCCTCTCTCTCATTCTTATTTCTTTGGTGACTCATTGAAGTGTCCACGGAACTACCATTTTATATTGCCTTTACCTTGGTCTTTGTTGCCTGACTAATGAACACGATAGCAAACTATTTTTTAATGCACCTTACACATTTGAATGTCTATATTCTCGTATTTTCTTGTTTTGTGTAAACCGTAAAAAGGGCAGTATTAATTTAGTACCCCCCCTCCCCCTGGCTAAAGATTTGACGTGGACAATCTACCGCATTCTTGGATAATATCTGGTATAAAACCCCGTGACAGTCCAGGTTAGACTACCTGGATGGTATGAGAGCTCTGCTCGGTAGTATCCAGAGTCCGTCACGGGGCAGCACCAGACACCAATATTGAGATAATCTGAAACCCGCCACGCCCATCTTTACACCTACACCACGCCCTATCCAAAGAGCTCTAGCTCATTATCTTTACACCTACACCACGCCCTATCCAAAGGGCTCTAGCTCATTATCTTTACACCTACACCACGTCCTATCCAAAGGGCTCTAGCTCATTATCTTTACACCTACACCACGCCCTATCCAAAGAGCTCTAGCTCATTATCTTTACACCTACACCACGCCCTATCCAAAGAGCTCTAGCTCATTATCTTTACACCTACACCACGCCCTATCCAAAGAGCTCTAGCTCATTATCTTTACACCTACACCACGCCCTATCCAAAGAGCTCTAACTCATTATCTTTACAGCTACACCACGCCCTATCCAAAGAGCTCTAGCTCATTATCTTTACACCTACACCACGCCCTATCCAAAAGAGCTCTAACTGATTAATAGGATTACACACACGTTATTATGAAATAAAACGGCTAGTGGTGTAATATGAAATATTCTAGATAGTTTTGGAAAATGTGTGAAAATGTAGACGAAATAATAAAATGAATATACACGGTAATCAAGTACTTAGTTAAACACACTAACTTTCTCTGAAGGGGTGTGTAGCGGGGTAAACATACTCTACTACTTTTGTTACTAATCGGAAGACGAAATATGATTTTATAATGTTTTTATTTTAAACATTATTACCCCTGATTTAATTTAACTAATAAAACTATATTTTAATTATTTAATCTATGAAAAGATAAAATCTGTTAGCATCATCAACTAAACAATTAAATGTTTTACATGCATTTAGTAAACAGAAGCAAATGCAGACACTTAAACTTTTATTGGGCAAATTGGAGTTAAACTTACCAGGCGCTAATATATAAATTACTATTAGACAATGTGATGATAAACTGTGAACCTTTGACGACTAAAAGCACTATATCTACACACTCTGCTAGGCTCCATAGCCTCGTGTGGGTTGTGGTTGGTTGTTCTAGGCTCCCTAGCCTCGTGTGTGTTGTGATTGGTTGTTCTAGGCTCCCTGAAGCCTCGTGTGGGTTGTGATTGGTTGTTCTAGGCTCCCTGTAGCCTCGTGTGGGTTGTGATTGTTGTTCTAGGCTCCCTGTAGCCTCCTGTGGGTTGTGATTGGTTGTTCTA
>CABFOW010010150.1:0-11380 GCA_902141385.1 Timema californicum
GTGCAAAAATTTTCCAAGTTTATCCGAAGCCAAGTTGAAAGAGGGAATCATTGTTCCAGATATCCCCAAGCTTATGAAGGATAAATAATTCGAGACTAGCATGACAACAAAGGAAAAAGTAGCTTGGGTTGCCTTCAAAGATATCGTCAGTAAATTTCTGGGTAATTACAAGGATCCTGACTATAAAGCAATTGTTATAAATATGCTGGATAAATTTCAAGCGTTGGGTTGCTCCATGAGTGTCAAACTATATTTCCTTCACTCACATGTGGACTTTTCCCCTGAAAATTTAGGATCAGTAATCGAAGAACAGGGTGAAAGGTTCCACCAAGACATTAAAGATATGGAGCGCAAATATCAAGGAAGATGGGACAAGAACATGCTTTCCGACTGTTGTTGGATGTTAACACAAGATAGGCCTGAGATTGAACATAAAGAAGTTTCAAAGGAAAAATAGTACGTACTTAAATATATATTCTTTTGTTTTGTTTTTGGTTCAGTTTAAAATTTGTTTCAAACTTTCATGTACACATACATAATATTTGCTCCTCTTGGTCAATCGTCTCTTTTATGTAAGTTGCCTTAATAAAAACAAATTAAAATAGTATGTTGGTGATTTTCTTCTAGAAACTGCACCATTATTTGATGTACAAAGTTTAAACTCAAGGGAACTTTTTGTTCTTCTCTCGACCAGAGGCGGCTAGTGCGATCTGGCAACAGTGGTTTTCATACATTTAAACCTATAAAAATTAATCGATTGCTGGAAAATCAATTGCCCTTACCAAGAATCGATTATTTTACATAGATTTAAATGGATAAAAACCACTGTTGCCAGATAGTTAATGCAACATTTTTTGAGAGAATTCCTTTTAAAATAGGATTTGAGCAAAAATATCGATATCGATTTTACAAAAAATCCTGAAGTGATCGAAAAAAATGAAGGTCATTTTCGAAATAAGCACACCAAATAACATAAAACTAAGCGAAAACCTATCTTGTATTTTTCAAAAACTTCAATTTCGCAGGCCTGTGTAATTTACAGCTAATTCTGCAACAATACACTAGTAAAACTACAAAAGCACCTGTGTAACTTCCCTATCGTGCTATATAGCGCTTGGAACACTGCAATTATTATCCTCCCACCCTTATTGTGTGTTACCTGGTTCTGTAATGATGCAGTGACATACTTAAAGTCTTGACTGCCCTAGTTGGGCTTGGAATGTAAACTACAAGCCCCTGCTACCTTGGGAAGTGATATCAGCCCATACGTACAGTATTGACTGCCTTGGTGGTGTTTGGAATGTAAACTACAAGCCCCTACTACCCTGGGAAGAGATATCAGCCCGTATTTACAGTCTTGACTGCCCTGGTGGGGCTTGGAATGTAAACTACATGCCTCTGCTGCCCCGAGAAGGGATGCCAACCCATGTGTAGTCTCGGCCTTGATGTTCCACTTCTTTTGAGAGCTTTCAAAACTCCCAAGACAATTCCATTACATTATAAAATGAATAAAGAAACACGAGATAGGTAGGTAGCATTGCCGTTCTCGGGAATGTAGAGCATATCATATGTGGCAACTGTGCATGAGACACTGGGATCTGAGAATTCATACTTAAACAGCCATGTACATTCTGCCTTATCGCCATCGATAAGATTCCACCAACAACGAGACTCGAACCTGGTCTGCTACCAGCATGTCACTTCCTTGAAACCTGGCAATCTTATTTTTGGCTACTAACTCCACGCCTTGAAATGTATGTGTTTAAAATAATGTTCTGGCCAAGAAAAGTAACTCCCCCTTTTTTGTGTGTGACCACCTTTCAATACCTGATCAAACTATACACACATGAAATCATTATAGCTTCGTTAGTATGCTAGGGTCATCCTTATTTGAAGTTAGAGGAAGTATACCCACATTTGTGTGGAGGAAGAGTTAAAAACCACCCTCAGTACACCTGACCTGATCTTCCTATCATTCTCAGTTCAGTCTATTGCGAGAAAGAACCATTTGTTATCCCTCACTGCAGCTTCGGGGGTAACTGGTTGATGATGTGACGACGATGACGTTGTGTTCAGACACGTGTGGGTAGGGGTAAGATAAATGTTGGCGAGAGTGTCCTGGCAACGTTAGTCTCGCTGGAACATGAGAAAGTCCCGAGTTGGGGTGGTAGGGTGCTGGTCCTGGCAACGTGAGTCGTGGTGGAACATGAGGAAGTCCCGGGGTGGGGTGATAGGGTGCTGGTCCTGGCAACATGAGTCGCGGTGGAACAAAAGGATATCCCGGCAACGTGAGTCACGGTGGAACATGAATTCCCGAGGTGGGAGGTAGGGTGCTTGCCCAGCAACGTGAGCTGTGGTGGAACAGAAGGATGTTCTGGAATCCTGAGTTGCAGTGGAGCATAAGGAAGTCCCGAGGTGTGTGGGTGAGGGGGTGGGGGTAGGGTGCTGGTCCCGGCAACGTGAGTCGCGGGGGGAGGAAGGGTGACGGTGGAAAGATAGTGTGTTAAAACAATATTGCTCCTTGTAACATATGGCAATTTAATAGCTCTTTCAAACAGGTGGCACACCTGGGTTGGGTAGCCAATCTCCGACTGGCCTCTGACCTAGGAACTACCATGTTAAATACCCTCTACTGCTGCCTGGCCTTGTCCAATGGGATAAAATGGGAGCTTCCCATTACTATGGGGAGCTGAATGAGAGCCTCCCAAACCACTGTTTACACTTCTCGCTTGTACGAGCAGGGCTTTGGGACGTCCATGGCACCCTGCAGGGTTGATGACGTAATTACCAAACCCCTAGATAAGAGGATTGGTGGCACCGGAAAGTTTGTCGTAGAAGAACTGAACCAGCTTCCGGAAGTGGTCCCTGATGGTAGGTATATCCAGGTCACTATGCAGATTCACATTCTGAACGTACCAAGGTGCGTCCACAATGATCCTCGGACTCATGCTCTGGAATGCCTGCATCCTCCTTATATACGTGTCCACCAAGTGGCCCCAAGCTGGACACGAATAGTTGAGGATTGGCCTGACTAATTGCTTGTACAGAGTCAGACCGTTCTTTGTAAACAGGGCGCTACGCCTGTTAGGCAGTGGGCCTAGGATTCCTAGCCTTTGCCTCGCCTTGTTGAGTCTCTCGTTATAATGTTGTCTCCAGGTTATTTTGGTGTCCAGCCTAAGTCCCAGGTATTTAACACTGTCCGCCCATTTGATCTGTTCTCCGAACAGCCAGAGTGGGGCTGGCCTGTAGAACTTTATAATCCATGTGAAGAGCACTTCGGTGCTCTTCTCCACGTTAATACTTGTCCACTAGGTGGTCAGCCATCCTCCGACTGCGTCAGATGCATCTGGAGTCGCCTATCCACCAGCTGCCCTCTCCGCGACTACGCTACTAGAGCCGTGTCGTCCACATACAGTGCCAAATTGGTGTCTAGGGATTTAAGAATGTCGATCACATACAAAATGAAGAGCACCAAAATTGGTGTCTAGGGATTTAGGAATGTCGATCACATACAAAATGAAGAGCACCGGGCCCATAAGGGAACCCTACAACGCTCCAGCACGGATGATTCTGAATTGGGAGGTGGCGTTTCCAAATGTAATAGTGAAGGTGCGGTGGGGTAGATAAGATTTTACAACCTTAACTAGGTAGAAGGGCAGGTTCAGGGAGAGAAGTTTGAAAAGGAGAACTTCGTTCCAAACACGGTCGAAGGCCTGTGCCACGTATAGAAATACAGCACCATTCAGCCTGTTGATGTTGAAGTTCCTCGTGATCTGCTCCACGAGACGATGGGTTGGTGAGACGTAGCGTGTTCCACCCGAAAGCCGAACTGCTCGTCCACGAAGATGCCCACCTCGTGAACATGTCAGGTCAGTCTCATCAGTAGAAGTTTCTCGAACAACTTGCCCAAACAGTCGAGAAAGCTGATCGGTCGGTAAGACAAGGTTAGGGCCGGATCCTTACCCTGTTTATGAAAGCAGAGGGCGTTTGCGTGTTTTCAAAGCTCGGGGAAGTGACTCAGGAGCAGGACGGCGTTGAACAACTCTACGAGGAAGTTAATCGCCTCCAAGGGCAGCTTTCTGAGGACCACGTTATTGATACCGTCACGTCCGGGGGCCTTGTTTAGTCTTAGAAGCTAACGCCCACGGCATTTCTTTCACCTCCATTGGTTCAGGTTCATCCAAGGGTCTGTGCAAGACCGCACCAATGACCTTAGCCACATGTGCAATGTGCACTGGGCTGGTCGAGGTCACCAGTTGGATAGCCGATACTTCCATGTGTTGGAGGGTAGGAAGTGAGATGACGTGATGGTCAAGGCCCCTCCGGACCAGGACCACCGTCCCATCCCTTCCCACATCCACCGCTTGCTCACTACGATGGCAGATGAACTCTGCTAACGAGAACCTTATTACGGAGCGCAAGTGTGTTTCTCCCAACAGCTTTAAATCGACACAATGCTTTGCCAGGAAACTTTAAAGCTCAGCCTTCTCCCCCACGACTCCGTTGGCGTTCCAGAGTGCGACCGTGAGCTCCTTCAGCACTGGCGTTCCTCTATTCAGGTGTACTGCCATGAGAAACCAGGTAGAGGATGATGTGCCCCATGACCAGGTGGCCATGGTTACTCCTCGTAGATCCCTGGACCTTCCTTAAGAGACTCGATGAAAAGTCCCATTGATCCAATCCTTGAATGCCCTTGAGAATATCAATGCAATTTTTGATCTTTGCGGTATCATCCTCAGGGGTAGGTGCGGGGGTGGCAGGTGTGACAAGGGTAGGAGTTGGGAGTGGTAGAAAAGGGTTGTAAGTGTGCAAAGGGGTAGGGATAGAGGTGCGGTGTGCGGGAGTGGGAGTGGTGGGGGTTAGTATTGGGAAAGGAGCGGTCTTGGATGGGTCCTCGACCAAAAGGGAAGAACCGGATGCCACCAGTTCTGGTAGGGTAGCTTTGTCAGTTGCCTCGGCCTGAGGTGGAGGGGTTGGTCTCCCTGACAGGACATTGGTGAAACATTGCATCAGTTGCTTAGATTTTGGAGCTGGAGTCACGGTCACCTTCCGTACCGCAACATGCACCAAGGGCTTCTGGCCTTCACTTAGACCATCCGTCCTCCCTTCTTGACCCTTGGAGGCCCCTACAGCCCCTACCACCTGCAAGGACTTGTACGTGGGACAGCTCCGCCACGCCGAGGAGTGAGCTCCTGAGCAGTGCATGCACTTTGGGGGAGATTGTCTCTCCTCCACGCACCCCCCACCCCCCGCTCGTGGTCACACCATAGAACCCACACCTAAGGTTAGCACGGCAATCCCTCCGCACATGCCCAAACCGGAAACAGTTCTCACACTGAACCGGGCTGCCTGGAGACTTGTATTTCTACACCTTGACGTAGAGCCCTCACAGGACTGATTCGGAGTACAGCCTTACGGTATGCTCCCCAGGAGTTAGAGACCACGAAGTTTGGCAACCACTGCCTTTCTCCAGTCTTCTGATTTCATTTCCACTGGGAGAGCATCTGGGTGATGGATTTCACGGGGAAACCCATCTCCACCAGCTCTTCTTGGATGTCGCCAGGGCTTGTCCGTGTCAGAAGTCCCTTCGCCACGACCCTGACCAGTCGCTCCCATCCCAGCTCGTAGGACCAATGCTGGATTCCCAAGATAGGCAAGAACTTCTGGAGGTTGCGGTAACCTTCCTCCAACCCACACTGGACACGCACTCGATCCCCCGGCTGCCTGACCACCCCACAGGCTCTCGAACCTTGGATCGGTTGACCCTCGCCCACCTTTGTCCAATGCTGGCGCACCCTGGCCCGGGTAACTGTTGTCTTCGCTCTCATCACCAGTGCTACCACCTAAATGGTTATGGTTGCGCCCCACTAGGTTGCCGGTGTTGCCGGCCTTACCCCTTTGGCGGAGTCTAATGGCCTTTCATCCCTCAGACTCATCATCAGACCCCTGGTTCGACTCATTACGCATCAATGGGAGGTCTGGTCCTGAAGACAGTTCACATCCACGGAATCGAACGAGCTGTCATCACGCGCAAAGCGTGTGACCCAGTCTTCCGAGTCTGAAGAAAATTCAGCCAGACGTTTCTTTCCTACCAACACCCCTTGGTCGGAGAGTTGACGCGGGGTTTTGAGGCCCTTGCGTTAACACTCACGTCAGTGCCGCTTGCAGTGGTCTTTACCGGCGAAAGACGGCTAGGCTCTCCTTGGTCAGGGCTTCCGTGGGCACCGTTAGGTTTCCACCCATCGTGCTGGCGGGAGACTTCACCATTCTTCCCAGTTTGTGGGTTGTTGGCCCTGAAAAGGGCCTCAAGTTCTTTTTGACCATCAGCGGCACGCTCACCTCCTGTAGTTGGAGGGGCCTCGCTGGACTCGCCCGCATCGGCATTGCTGCCAACGCTTTGTAGGGGGCTGGCACTGTCCAACGAGCTAAGGCCCAAGGGTGTACTACCGGATGACCCAGTGGATCCGTCAGTGGCACGCGCACCTCCGGTAGTTAGAGGGCCCCCGTAGACTTCACCCTGGCCATCTGCGCCCACCTCGCCGGTAATTGGCGAGGTCACGCTGACCGTCATATTAGCCCTAGAAGGGGCTGATTGAGAGTTCGTATTGGTTCTGAGTACAGTGGAGAAATCGTCACGGATGGCTTAGAGAACATGAACTGTGCAGCGGTTCAGGCAGTAGAGAGGATGGTTGGCATGGTCTCTGAAAGTGCGGAGGAAAGATACAAGGGCTGACTGAACAGTGAGGTAAAACACATTCAACCACTGGACTGAGTATAGGTTACTCTCTTCATGTAGCTTCAAGCAAAGGTGAACCTTAT
The DNA here is from genome assembly GCA_902141385.1 of Timema californicum. Taxonomy (NCBI): domain Eukaryota; kingdom Metazoa; phylum Arthropoda; class Insecta; order Phasmatodea; family Timematidae; genus Timema; species Timema californicum. Next base: position 6,820 of record CABFOW010010150.1, read on the forward strand.
TGGGAAGTTGTGGTCACAATGATGGCATTAATTCTACATTTTTATTTGGGTTAAGATTATTCACATTTATGTGGTTAGTTTGTCCAAATTCAATTTTGACTTATAATTTATCTTTGATTGCTGTCAAACAGTCTATTTGGGCTATCAACAACTTAGGTCGTTTAAATTTTCCTCTATAAGGTTCGATTTTTAATGTTATTGTAAATAGGGGCACTTGGTCCTGATATAAATTTTATATATAGTGTGTTTGTAAATTTTTAAATAGATTGTTTTTTGTCAGTCAGGCTTTAAGTTACTATATTATGTCTTGGGCTTTAGTCCTAATTTAGTTATATTTCCCTAAAAAACATAAGTATAAAAGGGTTGAAATATTATGTTCAACAAGTACACTCATAATATATATCATATCGCCTCAAAAAACACAATCTAAAAATTCGTACTTTATAGGAGCCACTGCCAAAAATACAACAAAAAACACATGATATTTCTAAAAAAGATTATACACAACGGAAATTATGTTGCTCGTATCAAATTTATGCGAAATATTTTACAAATATTGAAGTGATATCAAAAAGTGTTCACTTGTGCAAAGTTATTCATACCTATCTAAAAAAAAGTAACCCAGCACAATACCGTCAAAAAACAATTACTCACTTATTAACAAATATAATATGAATTAAAATACAGCTACGGTTTTGTTTTAACCTTATACAAGAAATACATTACAAATAAAACTTATTGATAACAAGAAATCATGGCACGTATCAGGCGGTCCAGAGGGGCCACCAACATTTTTTGAAGATTAAAAAAATACATTGTTTCTTTCTCTATAATGTATTTTGTAAAAAAATTAATATGAAGTGGAGTATCATTCTCTACACACAGTGAATTATTCTATTCATCAAACAGTATTCCAGTCCCAAGAAGATTCATTAAGTTTGATTCACGCTGATAGGACTGTGCTCAGACCGTGCTGTGACTGTATCGTTTTGGATAGTTTCAAAAGTGATATCCCAACGTCACGGTCCAGCACGGTACGAACACAGTCCCAACACAGTCCTATCAGTGTGAATGTAGATGATGTCGCCTTAAGGGTGTTGAATTCTCGGAACTTTTTACAGAAATTGAACTGTTGGCTCCAAATAACAGATCTGGCTTTGTCAAAATTTCAAAAAGAAAAAAAATATTTAAAAAAATCTTTAATATATTTTTAATTGATCAAATTGACGTTTTAATTAAAGGAATGAAATTAGTAGGTATCTCAAAAACTATTAATTATAAGTAGCGGATATTTTGTAGTTATCATAATGATTTGCTATAGATGATCTTGTAAAGATTACAATATGATCACCTTATTACTTTATAATATATTTAATATTTATTATTGTATTTAAAAATTACACTTTTATATAGCACTTTGTAATGATTTATTTTGATCTTATTGTTTAACATTTTAAAATGTATTTCAAACATATGGAGAATCAGCTCAGATCAGTTAGGTACTTGATTTTTGCCTCTACGAGGAAGGTTTTTTAATACATTATTTTCAAACTCATGCTGTCCACAGCTTTGAATCATTACCTCGCTTTTGCGGGCAATAGCGAACTCTTACAGGACTGTTGTGTACTGTCTCCTTACTCCCCTCTGCTCCCTTCTGCCGGAATACTCCAAACTATCATTCTCTCAACAATCCCTTCTCCTTACTCACCCAAAAGCAGCAACAAGGTCTGTCCAGTGACAGCTTGGAATAGGGAATTGGGAGCGGAGAGCATGTCATTAGTAACAGAGAGGAGAGTTAGTGCCTAAATTGCGGTACCTACTGTAAAATGTTTTCTTCTTGTCACAGGTCTTTGATATAAGGGTTCGCTTGGCCGTTTTAGTAATGTAGATATACTTGCTTGCTCTATGAAATGTCCATCTCTTATGGCAAATTATTTCTTATAGGAGTTCGATTTCATTGTTAATGCTACAAATTTAAGACAAATTTGCCATCACCGTTAACGTTTACAAATACTTATTTAGTTTTAAATGGCTTAAAAACCTCCACCGAGTCAAGCTCGAGAGAGGAATAAGTTGGCAAAAGTTATGGCTGCTATATGTAAAAAGAAGAAAGCTGAAAAGTAAGTGTGAATAAATAGGCTATCTAATATATGTGGAATTTCCTCTTATTGTTTTATAAAAGTAATTTTACTTGTTACTATAAAACCATGAATTAAAGAGAAATGATAAAGGCTAGTGGAAACTAAACGATCACTCTACAACAGCGATTTACAACTAGGCCAACGCATACCCCAGAGGATACTCGAGAGACCGTTAGGGGGTACGTGAAAATGGTAATGGTGGCCACCAGCTAAAAAAAGAACAAAAAATAAAGGATGAATGTTTTATGTAAGTAAATTGAAAAGTAAGTTTGTGTATTAACCTTTGTAATAAAGATTTTATTAAGTAAAAAGCTCGACCACTTGTGAATATCATAGCCTAATTTCATCAGGTGAAACATCCCGGCTTTATCAAAATTAAATAGTTTAGTCAAAATTGGTTACAGGTGGGAAGTGACGTTACTCGCTTCCTCGCAGTGCCTCCTGGTAAAAGTTTTAATAAACGGCTAAACGAGTAACGCCCAATACGTAGTAATATTATGATAAAATATTAGTGATTTATTTGAGTTCTATCAAAGTAATGATGTAACGCCTGGTTTGCCGCTCTTCCCCCACCCCAAGTATTTTTTTCCTGATCCGCCACTGATCAATGTTATTCTTATGATAAAGTGACTCACCTGCTCTATGGGAAGGGCAAATGTTGGAGAAAGTGATCCAACTCCACAGTGAGGAGGATCAATGCTAGAACCCTCAAAATAATATCCCCCGACCCACCACTGATCAGAGCTATTATTATGAGAGAAAGTAATCCATCTGCTATATGAGAAGGATCAATGTGGGAGAAAGTAGCCCAACTTCGCAGTGAGGAGGATCAATGCTAAAACCTCCAAAATAAGATTCCGCAATCCGCCACTGATCAATGCTACTCTTATGTGAGAACGTGACCCACCGAATCTATGAGAATGATCAATGTGGGAGAAAGTGGCTCAACTTTGCAATATGGCGGATCAATGCTAAAACCCCCAAAATAATATTCCTCCATCCGCCACTGATCATTGCTATTATTATGTGAGAAAGTGACCCACAGAATCTACAAGAAGGATCAATATGGGAGAAAGTGATCCACCACATTCAATGTGGTCGATCAATGTTAACCTTATGGGAGAAAGTGGACCGGAACTATCATTTCAACCACTACCCATGCGGGTTTAATGTCACGCTCTTTTGGTTTGGTTTGTTGGTGAAGGTGAAGTAAGGATTTTAATTCTAGCCAGAGGTGGTTCATCCTAATATCCCTCTAAGCAAATAAGGGGTATGTATTGACCAAAAGGAGTGCGTATCGACCAAAAGGGGAAAATAATTGACAAAGGGGTGCCTGTTCAAGGAATATGGGCTCCTTTCGTGTTGAAATAATGTCGGTGACTGAGCCCTTTGTCAGCCTTTCTTTTCCCTACATAAAATGTCAAAGCCCTGATGACACAAACCTTACGATGGGCTTAGGGACCTTGGCTGCCTCTGTCAAAGCTAATCGTATAGACAAATATCAGCGTAGCATACTGCTCTTAGAGGGCCCCTTAACAATGTTGCTAGAAGACGCCTGATTGCGCATCCATTTATTGAAGTCACGTTGAATATATTTTGGGACTCAAACTCGATGTGGGTTTGACGTCACGGCACGACAAGACAGGAATATTCCACCGGTGATGTCTCAACCCCAATGGCAATAGAATCTATTTTGGAACGCTATAGCTTGGCAAGTCTAAACAAGAGTAGACCACGTGCCGCTACAAGTAGTAAGAGTGAGGATATAAGGGTGTCACTTGGTTGACTATACTTATAAAAGTTTGCAGAGTGGATCACGATATAAGAGTTACAGCAGCTGGTAAATATTGTGGACGCCGTGCCAGTAGTGGAATCGCGTGACCTAGCTGTTGATTAAAAGTATTCCGTCGACAGGTTAAAGGTGGTAAATAAAAGTTTGGGAGACACCTGAATTATTATCTAGACAGTGAGCTTTGTGTGTTTTTGCCCTGTCGCTTTGGTACTTTTAAAGATGAAGATGTGTGCTATCTTAAAAAAGAAAAATTGTTATTTACTTACACCGAAGTAAGACTTGCTACACGTACCATCGTGAATTTTGAACGTGTTCAACAGATTAGCAGCAGCAGTGATAGATAGCATCGGGCAAGTAGCAACAAGTTAAAGGCACAGTGATCTAGTCAGCGATCAAAAGTATTCTGCAGACAAGTCAAAGGCGCTTTACATCAATGGGCGGCTGAGTGATCAAAAGTACTGTTAACAACAACAGGTAAGTAGCATCCGAGTACTCTGTGGACAAGTTAAAGGCGATTAGGGAGAAGAGTATCTAACACTTGATTATCTTGTAAGACTCCGCAAGAGAACCACTAGCAGATGGCAGCAGGCAAGTAGCTGAAGTGTGAAAACCATCCTTCAGACCTTAA
>CABFOW010010151.1:0-11378 GCA_902141385.1 Timema californicum
CTGTAGGTGGGAGAATACTTCTATGTTATTACCTGCATGCACCGTTTATATTGTTTATGATAATACATAGTGTGTGGTACAGGGTGTACTTAGTACCTATCGTCACACCTGAAGCAGGAACATGGACATTCAATGTAAGAGACAAGGAGAGCATGCTAGCTGTCACCGGGAGATTCAGGATTAGGAATGAAGTGGGGGTACAGGGAGTACATGAGATAGCAGAGAGATGGGAGGAGCAGATAAACACAAGTGTGCAAGTGTGAGGATAATGGACGCAACTTAAATCGAAAAATGGAGGCATTTTACTAAACTGACTGGGCCACAGGCTGAAAACAGTTGATGATGATAATGATTATTACAACCACCACATTTTAAGACTGCCATAGTTAGGAGATACATTTTAACATAAAGAAACTAAAATATCTCATTTTTATTCTAGATTTTAGTCGCAGAATTGGTCAATTGTTTTAATTCCCTGTCTGTAGCCTAGGATATAAAATATTTCCTTACAGTTCCTTCCGGTCCGGTTATCGTCCCAATCCATTTGAACAAGTTTTCTCCCTCTGGGAAGGCGGACACGCTTTTGTCTGGACTCATCTGATACAAACATACACGGATTAATTAATATTCACCGACAAAAAAACATCTAGGACTAGGTTGAAAAAAAAAAATTCAAACTAATGTGACTTGAATTTGTCTTCACTTCCCGGCATAAAATCACAAACAAATGAGTTGGAATACGCAGAAAACGCTCTATTTCATACAACAGGGCTAACTTCAGATTCAATCATGACACATGAACACTGACGGTGTCAACTCAACTTGACCAATAAAGTTCCTGACCTTTTCCCTGATTATTTCTTAAAATTCCCGATTCAACAGTACGTAACACCCTTCTACCCCCCCTTTTTTTCGTTCATCTACTCATAATAAGTTTTAATATCCAAATAAAAATATTTTTTATTTGTCATTATTATTATTATTATTATTATTATTATTAGCACCGCGTCTTACTACCCGTTCGGGTTATACGCACTTACGCTAATGTGTAATGGTAGGGTGATTGTGAGATGAAATGGAGGACCTACAGTTTAACGTGGGATCCGAACCACGGTGGGGGCCTGGCATTCCCCACATTCACAAGATGTCTTGTCAGAGGTGAAGGAAGGGTTTGGTAATCAGATAAATCTGTGCCGGGACCGGGGATTGAACCCCGGAACCCCAGCACAGAAGTCTGACACCTTACCCATAGACCGTTATATTTGTCTTAAAAGTCTATTAGGAATTATAAAATATATTAAACAGCTACAAAAAAAAGTTTGAATCATATTGTAATTTACTGATTATTATATCTGATATTTTGATTAAAACTACATTTTCCCAGAGTTTTTGTTGTATATTACCAAATTTCCGGCTAATTCCAGTTTCCCCCGATTTTACTGGATGTAAATAGTTACTAACGAGTAGGCCTATAATAGAACTTTTTTAATTCAAAGTACAAGAGATTTCTAAAAAATTTCAAAATATCCAAAATGTGAATTGACCATTTTTATTAATCTTATGTAGTTAGTTACATAATAAATCAATAAACTCTAATAATATACATTTTAACATGTGTTATATGCCATATGAAACACACATCCACATATATACATAGTTGGAAAATCAAGACAAATTTAACTCAAAAGATAAAAACTTGGTAAAAGTAACATAAGAGATATATATATTATATTTTAGCACTACCCGTTCGGGTTATACGCTTTAAGTACTAATTACTCTAATGGATTAGGACTTGGGAAGGTTGAATTAGAGGAAGTGAACCCGCATTTTCGTGGAGGGAGAGTGGAAAACTATTTAGGAAAAACCACCCCCCAGTTCACCCGACCGAGATTCGAACCTTGATCTCCCCGTCCTCAGCAGTCGGGCTCAACACGACAAGCGCGTTAGCCAACTACGCCACCGAGGCGGGTAAGTAAAATAAGAAAATCGCAAACTTGATCAGTCCAAGAATCACGTGATTACATCGTCACACGGAAGTGATAAACTGACTTACTGTAGTTCAACTTAATTTAAATGCACCAAACACGAGGCTACTAAGTTAGTAATAACGCATTAGTTAGATAATCCTAATTTGACACTTTTTAACGCAAGGTAAAGTGCCCGGGCCAACTTACCATCAGAATCATAAGTTCTTTTTGTAATCTGAAACAAAAAAATGTACACTAAGATTAAGTTAAGTGGGTGAAAATAATATCAAAATGTAATTAAGGGAAACTAACCAAATATAACAAGTTACCACTTGTAGATTGAAATAATTATCTTATAAAATATAATTTTTCAAACTATAATATAAAAGCACATAACTAAACATTAACAAATGTCAAGAATAAACATAGGCTGCTTTCTTGTAAGAAATGTGACTACAAAAATACTGAACTATATCATTTTATTCCAGTAATGTTACGAGCTTCTTTTGATCAACACCAAAGTCTCCCGTTGATTTAATCAGAGTTATATTTAGCGCCGCGTCTTACCACCCGTTCGGGTTATACGCTTTAAGTACTAATCACGCTAATGGATTAGGAATTGGGAAGGTTGAATTAGAATTGAATTAGAGGAAGTGAACCCGCATTTGCGTGGAGGGAGAGTGGAAAACCATTAAGGAAAAACCACCCCCAGTTCACCCGAACGAGATTCGAACCTCGATCCCCCACGTCCTCAGCAGTCGAGCTCAACACGACAAGCGCGTTAGCCAACTACGCCACCGAGTCTGTTTTTAATCCGAGTTGTTTGGGCTTCTGTCAAGGAGGCTACGAGTCTGTTTTTAAACTCTTTCTGTCTGAAGTAACTGGGGAAACTTGGTAGAACAGAGTCTCTGACAACTCGGCCTAATGTGGACTGAGATGGTGTCGAGTTTTACAAATGAAGGACAAAGAGGAAGTCCAAAAATAAGAATTTCAGGGAAAGTATAATTTATTGCCCGATTACACAAAATTTATCAAAGAATTAACAATACCAGCAGAGCTTAGTTTTACAATTTATCTAGTTTTTTTTTTAGTTTCACCAAAGTGGTTACCCATAATCCATCACTTCGCTAACGTTCTGTGTTTCAGATGCGGTGAAGGATCATACAAAATTGATGTGTTAGTGATGTTAAATTTTCCATAATATAAAGAAAATTAGGTTTTACATTTCTCATTTTTTTAATTATATTTAGAAGATATCAAATGTTAATGATATGTAATATTAATTTTTTTACTAATATTGGTAGTGAGAAATAAGTGATTTTATTATCGTTAGTGAAGTGTCGTTTGGGAAAACTGCATTTACAATGAAAATTTCACTTTAATTATGTGAGCTACGTGACTCATTAGTTTTGTCACCTGACGTTAGCGAGGTGATGACACCATTTTCGTCATCAAGCAACGTCAGCAAAGTGATAACACTATTTTCGTTTCCAAGCAACATTAGCGAGGTGAGCGTTAGCGAAGCTTTTGAGTTTCATAATCATAATATAAATATAAAGCGGCAAACATCGAGGTTAGTTCCTGCCTCCATTTATGTTCAACTGAATTGGTATTAGCTTAGTTATTTCAAAAACTCTAAATGATATTATTAATAGTATCGCATCTTACTTACTACCCGTTCGAGTTATACGCACTTACGCTAATGTGTAATGGTAGGGTGATTGTGAGATGAAATGGAGGACCTACAGAGTCAGAGGTGAAGGAAGGGTTTGGTAATCAGATAAATCTTTGCCGGGGCCGAGGATTGAACCCCGGCCGCCAGCACAGAAGTTTTGACACCTTACCCCCTAGACCGCCAGGTCACCTTAAATGATATTAAGGTTAGCCAAGCGATTTGCAATTAACATACTCTATACTATTTACCTGAATTTTCATACGTTGACAGAATAATGTTAGATAAACCTTTTAACTAATGAAATAACAAGAACTAGTATATAAGAACTACAACCCCCCACGGCTAACGGGGAACAGCGGAGCATTCCGGACGGTTTCACCGCCAAATTCAAAATATCAAATTTGTCCAGTGTGTTACTTGGGGACACACAAACATTGATTAAAATGTCGAAATTCACGAATAGTTTATTACAACGGATTCTTCGAACTAGAACAGTATTTGAGGAATATTTTAACTTCCGGTTATGTATTTTTTACTTTTTCTTTATTTTTGTATAACCCTTCTAACTTTGAAATTCAGAGGCGATGAAAGGGACTTTTATGTGTCTTTGTTTTAAAAATAACAAAATGTATATAGACAGGAGACAAGAATTGTCCCTCGATTTGAGAATGACCCTCACACATGCTTTTAAGGACGGTATTACACTTATATTTATTTCATAAAAGAAATTCATTTGATAAATACACTATTCCTTGGTTATTGATAGAGAGCGGGTTTGCGTGATGGGGATCCAAAACTCTAATATTACATTAGTGAGCATGATAAACATTGTGACCGTAAACGCAAGCAGGCTAGAGGGGAAAAGACTGATCAAATTTCTCTTTTTCATTTATTGTGAGGTATTTAACGTGTACTTCCCGAACTGACTGATAATATCAGCACACGAGAATTTCTATGAGCGAGAGCGAAAGGACATACAAATTTTACAGAGAAAGTATTTCGACAAACCTTTCAGGATTATTCTACACGCCACAACCGACGGCTTGGCTTTACTTCACCTCCGAAGGAAGTTGTGCAAAAGATTTTTTAATAATTCAATAAAAATCTGTCGACCATTGCTGGGTTTGAACCCACAAACATCGGAACCTGAGGCGAGCACTTTACCTCAAGACCATTGAGGTCGACTTTAATTAATATGGTGATGTTTATAAAATGGTTCACCCCTCTCCCTCCATGCAAATGCGAGAAGACTTCCTATAAATAAAACCTTCCTAATCCTTAACGTCATTAGTGTAGTTAATACATAAACCACACAGGTGTTAACATCTGATGCTAAAATTTTACATTTAAAGCTCAATAACTTATGTTAGCCAGCAAGAATAGTTATTATTATTAGCACCGCGTCTTACTACCCGTTCGGGTTATGCGCACTTACGCTAATGTGTAATGGTAGGGTGATTGTGAAAGATGTCTTGTCAGAGGTGAAGGAAGGGTTTGGTAATCATATCTGTGCCGGGACCGAGGATTGAACCCCGGCCGCCAGCACAAAAGTCTGACACCTTACCCCCTAGACCACCAGGTTACCACTGACCATATTATTGTGCTTCCTGGCTGTATCCGAATAGTCTAAAATGCGGCATTGCCTTGACTCGTGCCGTTTACAACTGTATTGGCAATCACTTGATCAAGTGTAGAACCGTCCAAATAGTCATCAAGTGTGCCGATGCACCCTCACAAGCTCTTGAGACCACGTGTGACGGCAAGTTACCCTCGACACGCCGTAAATGTGGAGTTTTGACTGGCAACTGTTTAATTTTCTGTATGCTAGAGTAATGTGATCTGTGATAAAAGTATATTAACTATACCGGTACTGCTTTTGTAGTGTTTTTATGTTGTGTTGGTAATATCTAGAGAAAAGAAGCAGGAATGGATATTGAAACGTTATATTCGTTTTTATTCCCTGTTAATAGATGGCGTTTAAATTAAATTTCTAAGATCACTAGAAGGAAGCAGCCCTGAAGACTCGAGGGTGTGTATAGGGTAGTTTGCCATTCGAAAGTCTTCGATCACAAGTGTGTGTAAAGTGTAAATTTATCAAGTCTGCATCAAGTCCAAAACTCAAAGGTCCGATTAGGGAGCCTTGTACTATTCGGTTACAGTGCATGATTTTGTTACAGTAGGCCAAATGTTTTTTCAAAAGTCAAAGTGGGCCTAAACCCATAATTACAATAGGTTTACATCCTTTGAATTGTAAAATTGTACCATCAGCAATTATTCGTGTGATCGTTGTGCAAATTTAACAGAATTCAGAAACTTAATTAAATGTCCAACTAGCCTTGTGGCTTAAACTTTCTTAAATGGAAAGACAAAATAGCTTCCTATGTAGAGACAGATTTGTTAAAAAAAAACTCGAGTATTAAACCATAAATAAATCTGTTTTGGGTCTGTGACCTGTTTAAGATTTACATTTTAAATGACAAGCGAGTATTTTAAGGTTAGAACAAGATGTCTACGCCTAGAAAGTTGACCTAAAGATGGCTCTTGAAATAATATATCAGTTAATTAAGTTAATAACTTACATAAAAACAATACAATTAAAAAACTAAGTTAACAAATATATTATTATCAGCTTTCTATTACAAAAAGCATACTACTTTAAAATTATTTCTGCCCTAGCCTTGAAAAATGAGAACAATTAATATAATTTACTACCTTTTGCTGACTGCGTGGTTATCTTTTGACCTATTTAGTGTTTCTTCGTTAGTTTTTGATGGTGTAGTAGAAGCTGTAAGGTACGGATTCACATTTTGAGCCATTTTTTAAAAGAAATTGATCAAAACCGTTATGGAATAGAGAAATCTCAATTACTCGATATCAACCAAAATTTTAAATGATTATTCGACCAATCAAAAACTACCGGAACTTTTCTCTTATACATGCGCGATCTATTTCCTGCACTCGTTGTAAGAATTCAATTTTGAAATTTATTTTATATAATATATTAGTAAAAAATAATTCTGATGGGGAGTAACACTTTTATTCTATTTTTTTTAACTTTACTAAATTAATTAATCTAGAACATAATTATGTTAATATGTTATTAAATATATTAAATCTATCAAGGCTCGTTCATAAATGTAAGGCTGGGGCGCGTAAAAACTCACTCGAATCCAGGGTCTATACTATACTGGTCCTAGCTACTCTTTAGTTCTAGAAACCAGAAATTGAAATCAAAAAGCTCTACCATCCAACCATTTTAGCACGCCCGCAACTCAAATATTTTATAGAAGCTTAAGTCACTTATTTTTCATTTGATGCTTTAAGACTGTGTGGTCCATCCAGGGTCTCCCTTTGGGCCGTGCGAATGGCGTGGTCGTGATTTGGGGGACCCCGCACTTGCTTAGGTGACAGAGGGGAGAAAATTAGTTGGGTTGTGAAATTTTTAATTACTTGCTCGTAGAGGGATTCCTGTTTAGGCAAACTATCAAATAATGTCAGAATGTAAAAATAAATAAAAAACATAACCATGTGGTTTGATTTATTGAACGAGTGAAGCGAGTTCTCTATTTCAGCCCAACCAATTTGTATTTATCTGTATCTGATGGATATGTCATTTTGAACCTTTGTAGTATACTGATAAACAGTGGCGGCTCGTAGCTAAAATTAATGGGCGTGCTGCTCCAGAAAATGGTTAGCCTTTGTTTTAAAATTATGTAAAAGGAAAAAAAAACATGTGTAAAAAGAAAATTTATTCAGGGACTTGATAAAATCTTACAAAAAAAAATCAAACTTATTTACTTACTTTAACTTAAATTGTTAAAGTTTAAGCTTAATCTATTCATTTCAAAATTAAATCCATTCTTCTTGTTTTAACTTGCGCAAAAAGTTCAATAATTTTCTCCTTTGTCTCTGGATGACAATTGAGAAAAATTTTCTCCATTGAAAGTACTGCAAGAGCATTTAGTCTTTCTGTCAAATAAAATGACCGAAAAAAAATTAATCGAATAGAATAGCTGGAAGCAGAATAATAATCTAATTCTACACTCTTCTACACTTTATCACATTCAAGAATATGGTACACGGTTTTTTAATCACAACACACGCTGATTAAAAAAAAAAATTATTCCATCATCTCTCCAGAGCTGGCACTACGAGAGCAACAGTGCTCTCTCTACCTGGCAGTTCTGTCTTCCTTCTCACTTCCATCCTATGTGCGCATGCGCACAACAGTCAAACACCACGTCGTTGGCACGGTAAAGCACACAATTCAATACAAAGATTTTTGTATATTTTTCATAAACTGGGGGATGGATACTGAAGTACTGACATTAAGCTTAAGGAATATGTATTGTACTACAAAAATAAAGAAAGAATTAAAGAAAAAAGGACTCATTATATTAAATGCTATCGATAATATCAAATGGAAATAGGGGGTGCTGCAGTTTCGCAGTGCCTATACACGAGCCTCCACTGGTGAGATAAAGCTCGTTGGGGAATAAAACCGAACGAATGGTTGGTAATAAATCAACCTTTGTATGTATAAAAACACTTGCTTCACTTGCGGTAGACGAGAACTCCTCTTATTGGATCCACTACGAGGATGGAACTGGAAAAGGCACACAAGAGTATTTCAGGGCCACAACTAGTGGTTAAACTATTCACAAACTTGACATATGTGATATGGAAGAATGGCGGAGGAGGTCGGGTAGCTAACTACTGTCACCGAGGTTGTCCCATTCCAGCGAAAGCGTGGCCACCGGATACTTGGGGTACACAATTAATCAATTAGACTATTGATCAAAATACTTACAATTCGCCACGAGATTGGTTGTGGGTTAAAATTGAAAGCACGTGGTGTTTCACTTCCGTAGACTTATGATCCTTGTCAGTGCCAGGGATTATGCCCCGACGATTCACCACTGGGGTGATCCCAGTTTTCTGGCTTTGCTGACGTGAATCGGTGCTAATTACTCACCCGATTTTCTGAAGCACCCACACACGCGCGTTCGCTTTTTATGAAACGTTTACGGAGGTCCACCCAATTTTGCGATCCTACAAGTTTCCGCCGTCATACAACATGGTGGTTATCTGAACACTCTCAAAGCACGAACACTGTCGAAATCACTTGGTAGTGATAAAAAAAGAAATCTGGAATCATTGCCGATGATAAAACATAGAAGAAACTAAGTTCACGCTGGGAAGAAAAAGTGGTGGACTGGTGCTCACTAATTGTTTGAACTGTTCGGACGCTGACCTAGCTTCGCTAAAAATTCCCACGGGTGGTATCAGCAGTCAGGCCCAGAAATAAAAAGTTTGAATCGTTTCTCACCGATAAACAATCCTGCGTAAACAGTCCCTCACAATAAATAATCTACTAATCAATTTTAAAAACTTACTTAGACCTAAACCTAATAAAGAAAATGAACGCTCAATTCAAACACAAACTTTTTTACATTAAATTCTTCACACTTACCTATGTTAAGGATTTTTTTTAAATTATTAAACATATAGTATTAAATTGTAAATTAAAATAATAATATAGGCTGTGTCTGAATAGTTTGCGCCTCACACCCTTGTGTACTTTTACTGCATACTTGAATCAAACATGTTTGTGACGCCCTATAGGACCTAGGGTGCATAATACTTTTCGGACGGGACATTACAGCTAGAGCTGCCTGGTGACTACTTTTGAAACTGCGTTTCCATCACAAAGAACATTTTTTTAGGCCCTACACATGAATATAGGCTACATATTCGGGGAAATTTAAACACTATTAAATTGTTTTAAAGTAGGTAAGTATTTTCAAATAGATTAATACGCCTATGGGATTTTAAAGATAATTTAACTTACTTCTCTTGTTAGAAGACATTCTGCTTATCCAATCACTGCACAACACAATAAACAACTTTGCGCCAAAAGGTCCGTCAAAAACGCATGCATATAAAATTACTTGTAAGGCATATCTACATACTATTTGCAACTATTGTTAAATATATATTATAATATATATAATAATCTTTTCCCTCATTAACCTACTTAGGGCCTATATCAATCAAGTTATAGTTATTATTTGTCAACTTTAAAAGACTGAAAATACTTTTCTTTTGAACAAGGATTTTCACGCTTCAAAAAGAAATTCAGCCAATTTCTGTATCTATATTAACTAACAAAGAACACAGCATTTTGTTTTTACTTAACAGTTTGTGTCTTTTTTATTCTATTTCTACACAACATATAATTCTTTCATTTAATAAGCAACGTTATTTTAGCTACAATTTGCAAACTAGGGCACATATGTTGTAAACTAGGGTGCCCTAGAGTCAAGTGCGCTAACTGGGGTGCATCAGCACACTTGGAAGAGAATTTGGACACTATAAAAAATTACTTTCGGCCTAAAAAGTCGACGACAATGTGACGTTCTAGTGCACTTGTCTCTAAGGGCCCTTACTTAGACTGACTATTCAGAAACAGCCATTCTCTTTATTTATACCAGTTACATTTAGGATTTCTAATCCTTGCATAAAACAATCATAAACATATTTTACTACACATCACATATTCATAAAAACGATAAGTAGCAAGCACAACGCAAGCTCATATTGCGGCAAATCATGAACATAAAAAACTTCAAAGTCTGGTCAATTCTTACATGCTGTGCAGTGAGTACACTCATAATAAGAGAGCTTGAATTTTAGCCGAATTTTATATATTTTTGGTGTAGATAATACCCAAAACCTTTGAGAATAAACTAATAATGACTAATATCCCGGTATAACGAATAAACCACCTGAACGTTGTTTTACCACATAAATACATTTCTCGGAATAAATAAAATAAAATACCTTTAAGAAGAAGTATAGTTTCAAAAAAAGAAGCCTTATCGTCTGCGTGTAGGGCCAAGGTTAAGTTGGTCACCCTGTACTTGGTGGATGAAAGAGCTATTTCACGCCACATGGTTGGTCTCACTGGTCCATAAAATTGTCCTATAGCAAGTGTATTCTATTGAGACCTTGGAGAAAGACGACGGGCTTGGACTCGGTGTAATGGTAGTAAATAAAGAAATGAGAGGCTGCCAAGATTTTAGAATGTGGTTTGAATGAGCTCTTTTTGTTGTTCGTGATTGTTCTAATCTATTTACCACTAAGATTTCTGTATATATTTTATTCATTTTAATCTACTTCCTTACTTTATTATAATTTACTTCTATCTATTTTTTCACCTCTCTCGCGCCCCAGATTTATTATCATTCCTTCTTCATTATTTTTATATCATAACTATTATTATCCTTGACAAATGACAATCTAGGACCGGGAATTCCAAATTCAAAACGCGGAGTTGATTAATTTTGGCTAAAAGCAAGAAGATGATACGATTTGCTCTCAGTTTATTTAAAACTTTTTTTCATACACACTAAGCTACCTTAAAAAACGGATGGATACTTCCAAAGAAAGCCACGGCTTTGAGCTCCAACTGGAGCTAATAATTTTTCTACAACTACGAGGGACAGCTGTGATATCCATATATTAAGGAAGAGGTTACTCATAATTTTAGAACTTCACCATTTTTTCCCCAACTTCAAGGTAAATGGCAAATTTTATACAATTTTCATCCTGGATCATCCGATTGAAGTATCACGTTTTAACATCAGATCTCAATTATGCATCGACAATCTATTCTATACACTGATAATGTATAATAAACTAATATTTCTTAAATAAACAATTATTTTCAATTT
>CABFOW010010152.1:0-11375 GCA_902141385.1 Timema californicum
TTCCGAACAAAGACGTGCTAATACTACTACCGTGTGTGTGTATACATATTCATATATTATTATTACCCACCTCAGTTGCGTAGTTAGCTAACGTGCTAGTTGTGTGTTGAGCTGAACTGCCGAGGACGGGGAAATCAAGATTCGAATCTCGCTCGGGTGAACTGGGGGTGGTTTTCTCTAAATGTTTTCTACCCTCCCTCCACACAAATGCGGGTTCATTTCTTCTATATTCAACCTTTCCCATTCCTAACCCATTAGCGTAACTATTACCCAAGCATATAACCTGAAAGGGTAGTTAGATACGGTGCTATTATTATTATTGTTATTATCATTATATATTATTTCCTTCAAAAAATTAATAGGCACACATTTAAATTATTTAGAGCCATAGTAAAAAGGCAATAAACCTTTTAAAGCCTTTGAACATAATATATTATAATTTAGACAATTTCAAAATCATACATTTAGCGTGAAAAGATCTACCAACTATATATGTATGTGTATATCAATATATATATATATATCAATAAATGCCTAGTAGTCTGTATATTTACTAGCAGGGGTGGGCATAAGACTATACTAGTAAATTGTTCTCTCCCCTTGGTATCAAACCTGTCTTGTTGCTAACAAACAAAACTTTGCTCACTAAATTATAATGTTTGGGATTGGTCAAATGGGAGTCCTTACAAGGGAAGTCAAACCATGGAACAAATAAAGAAATACTTACTTTTCATAAGATAGCTGATATATTAATATGAAAAATATATTAATTGCTAAATGAATCAGATTTTCCCAGTTATAAATATTGCGTTATTTTAGTATGGTTTGCCTGTGAAAGGAAAGCCAAGGTTAGTCTCGCAGTCAAGTGTATTAAGTGAGTTTATTCTTAAATGGTTTCCCACACTTCTGTATTAGCTGTATAATAAATATCTAAACAATATTCATTAATTATATATAATTATATACTTATATATTATAATTAAAATATTAAATATATAATATATAATATATAATAGATAAAAGTATAAGGTATATTATATATTATTTATATATCATGTAATATATATTCAGCATATATCATATTATATATAATAAATTTATCAAATATTATAATATATATGTCATATATAAAATATATTTAATATGTGTGATATATTGTATAAAATTTGCTATTTATATTATATATACATAGGTTATGTTATGTATAATATATATTTAACACATGTAATTTATAATATATACATAATTTATTTTACAATGTATATTGTTTATATTATATATCATATTAAATATACTATAACATATATAATAAAAATATAATATTTATTAATAAAAAATAATATATAATATTTTCGAATATAATCATTTAAAAAACTTCTAATATAATATATTATATACATTTAATATATTATATTTATTTTTAGATAAAATAAATACACATAGTAAATATATTATAAATTATATTATAAATACATATGTTAGTGTAAATGTGATAAATTTGTTAATTTATAAAAATGTCTGCAAATATATAGAATCACTGAACGCAATGATCAAGGTAACAAATAATAGGATATATCTGCACTTACTGTAGATCTTATAAAATAACTATTATATGCATTGACAAAAGTATATAAGATGAATCTAACCTAACCTAACCTAATAAAATTTAACCTAGTCAAATCTAACCTAAGCTAGCCTAACTTAATCTAGACAAACCTAACAAAACCTAACCTAACCAAATCTAACTTAGCCTAGCCAAAGCTTGATGTGGCTAATTAACATTCACCAGGGGTTGGTAGTAATATAATAAATTCACCGGTTGTTTTGTAAAATGTTTGGTGAGTATGATAAATAGAACATAAACTTTCTAAATCTCCCAACAAATCTCCCAATTCATCGGCGATTATAAAAGCACACCACATTCAGCACATCCACAGTAGAATATACATTATATAAAATAAATATAAAATTAATCTAATAACAATTTGGATATCGCAAAATGCATTAAAATACATAACCCCTTCGCTAGCCTTCCTCCCAACAGTCAAGAAATAATTGATGGAATTAAGGCCCTAGTTATCCCCGGCATTGGTCGTAAGATATGCAATCTGATTTATTTTGTTTGTTTGTAAGGATTATTTATTATTGTTAAACATATATATAAACATGAATAAAAACACGTAGAAACAAACACTTGACACCAGCCCCGAGGGGCTCTCGACAACACACACGACATAGAAACATATAACAAAACTTCACACAGAAATACGATGACGCCCTGGTGGGCTGAATAAGGCTCTCAGTAGGTTAGGGGTGGGAAAATATAATAAAACCCCACCCCGTAGCTCATAAATGGTCACCAGGACCTTAAAATAATACAAAAAAGTACAAAGGAGAGGGACAGAGCGTAAACAGAGGAACGCAATCCGATTTGCATTCACATACGAAGTATAACATACCGCAAGGGCTGAGCCAGCAAGTTTCTACCTTACAATTTCGATGGAGTATATAAGTAATATACAACATGTGCATCCGTTATAGTTAAATTAATTTGTCTTTTTATAAAATTCATGGAAGAAAATGTTTGTTCATGTATATATGTGTGTGTGTGTGGAGTAAAATCTACACCCAAACTTTAAAGAAAGATCGTGAAGATCAGAAAATTTGTTCTCTAGCTAAGTATTTCCAAAGTTTTTGGTATTATCGACATTTACACAGGGAATACACTAGAGACAGCTTGTGGGCTATTCAAAATGTCTTGGTGAGCCATTGTTTGGCCCATGGTCTATCAGTTACCCACCCCTGAGCTAGGTTATTTGGTTTTATGTAAATTGATTTTAAGTATAGTAGTATCAAACTTGATTATTTAATATTGATTTTTTTTCTTTTTTTTTTGTAACCACACTGTAAAATCCTCATTAATTTCTATACACAAGTTTATTTAAAATTTTTGTGTAATCTTTACTTAATAACACGATTATTTGTATTTGTTAATAGCTATTTTACCAAATTTTGTCATCTCTGGCCTAGGTATTTGGAGCATAAAGCATAAAATGCATACCACTAGGGTAATTATTAGCGCAAGTAATGGTAGTGATAGAGTAGAGATAAGACGTGAGGTTGGTAGCATTGATACTCAAGGGTAATTTGCAGTCACGAGGTTGATTAGTGGTCGCAAGGTTGGTAACACTGGTCATTGCCATGGTAACAACTCTATAAGCTCATGGGGCTCCCCATTTTGAAAAAAAAGCGAGCCAAAGGCAGCAATCATTTTCTACTTATTTCGGCTTATTACATTTAAAAAAATGTACAACTACTAACAAATGTGCTTGGATAGCCGTTTTAATCTGCTGAGTAAGAGTTTGCAACATCACGTTCCCCAATTTGTCAGTTTATCTAATGTAGTATATTTACAAACCTAAGACAAAGTTGTTTAAAATATGACTATAAGCTTGCACAATGTGCATAGCTACCAAACTTGGGGTAAGTTTATAAAAAACCAAATCTATTGCGTATTTTATTGAATGATGATGGTCTTATTTACTCTCTTCTGAAATTAAAGGCATTTATTAGGCGTATAAGATTTTGACAGAAAATAGCACTATGCTCACTTATAAACGTAACTTTATGCAAGTTATCTAGTTTTAAAATAGTTCACATTCCTAAAACCAAAAATATCACTTGTTTTAATCTGAGAGAACAAGGTTAATGCATGTTATCATTGCATCTAGTTTACTCTACACCAAATATCCTAAATGTGTGTTTATTCATCCAAGTGCTCGTAAACGGATACAATGTTAGAACATGAAATTAATAGTTATTTATTTTAGCCTCGGTGGCTTAGATAGCTAACGCGTTAATTTCATGTTGAGCTAGAATGCTGAGGACAAGGAGATCGGGGTTTGAATCTCAGTAGGGTGAACTGGGTGTGGTTTTCCCTAAATGGTTTTCCAATCCCCTACCACGCAAGTGCAGGTTAACTTCCTTTAAATTCATCCTTCCCAATTCCTAGCCCATTAGCACAATTGGTACTTAAGCGTATAATCCGAACGGGTAGTAAGACGCAGTGCTAAAAAAATTAACATATAAAATAAATATTAATGTTAATACCAGTCGATAAATAAACTCAAATCAACGTTAATATATATATATATATATACATACATACATACATACATACATACATACACATACACATTAGGGTGTTTCATTTTTCCAAAGAAAGGATTTTCATATGACTTTTCTTACGTTCCAAGTTTCGGTGATGTAAAAGATATATATACGCCAAATTTCAAAAATATTGGATAATATATAGGGGTTGCACACTGTAATAATATGGAATTATACATATCAATAATTTATTATTCAAATCTATATTCAAAATTATTATATTTAATATTCGAGCGGGTAGTAAGATTTATTTGTGTTGAACTGTCGAGTTGCAAGGTGTGGTGAAATCCTTCTACGTCTCTGTTTAAAAAGACAACGCACTTTCTGAGGAAAGAGACGCACCTGGATGACCTCAACCCCTTTTCTTTTAGGAAACTTCGAGAAGGAACTGTCGCTTGATATACCCCTTCAAATGCGCACATATCCTCACGACTGGTGATCCTTCCTTCTTGACAAGAAGACGTATAGCTAGGATTAATTTAACGCAATAGTCGGGCGTTTATCAAAATATAAAATGCGTGTGATATCGAGCTAAAAGTAAACAGTTCATTCATTTAAAATTAAAATTAAAGACTATAAAAACACCAGAACTTTTAATTTATAAAATAATAAAATTAATTATAAAAATAATGCCACCCTAACGATGGCGTATAGACATTTATTATCAGGCTAGCGTTTTAATTACTACAACACATTGATCACTTTTATCTCAAACTAGTGAAATTTATAATATTGAAGTTATTTGAACTAATGGGTTTCTCATGTATTTCTCCTATCTTTTGCAGGTAATTGAACTTTAAAATGGGAACCAAAAGAGGAATTTGGCTGATAGAAAAGGTGCCTAGTGGTGAGTGCTTAGGAGCTCGGCTCGCTTCAAAGGAACAAGTACTTTTAGTTTTTTATTTACCATCACAAGGAAATGAAAGAAACTCTTTCGGATGCAGCTAAATCTACCAGTACTAAACTGCAGGAAGTGTGGAGGAAAGCAAATATCCCTGTTAAGATGGAGGAGAATATCCGTGCTGGTATACAGAGGTTGTACAAAGAATACAGAAATTTGGGTAAAGAGAAATCTAGGAACACGGATGAAGCAGATGTGAAACGGCAGATTTGGAAAGGTGATCTCGTCGAGTTGTTTGATATTTCCCGGAAAATATGATAAACATGACTAGCGTATCACAATAAGATAAATAATTTCTTAGGTCACAAAGATAAGATTGTATGAGTTCGTCAATGAGTGGAGTAGACAAGGTTCTCGCCTCGAAAATAAGAACTAAGTGAACAAAAGAAGAAATAAAAGATTCATATAAGAACAAACATTACAAAGATATCGTTGAAATCAATAAGACAGTTATACTGGAAGACTCATCTCCATCTTCATTAGCACCTAGGGACCAAGAGGCCGAGTTTTCGCCTCCAGCAACGGAGAAAATACATTCAAGTCCTAGATTAAAACCTCTTGATCAGACACTCACGCCTACTTGGGATCGAGAATAGCTTTCTATTCGACAGCAAATACTTTATTTACTAACTGCAAAGAGCCTTGGCCACGATGTTTAAAAATTTCCGTATCTCCAGATACCCTTTACCGAACTCGACCGATCAATAGAAGTAAAATGGCAAAAAAATAATAATCGAAGAGTCGCTTTTTGAAAATCCTCCTCATTTGGTCTTGCATTGGGATAATAAACTGTTGCCCTCAGTTGCCCATGGGAATGTCCAAAATTTGGAAGATAGAGTTGCAGTTCTAGTGACTGGAAAATATTTTAGCATTTTATTGGCATACCTGTTGCCCTGAAAGGCACTGGTGAGCAGATGGCTAAAGTAGTTATTCGAGAAGTGGACCGGTTTGGGCTAAGTGAAAATATCATTGGTATATCTTTTGATACTACAGCATCTAATACAGGACTGATCCAAGGGGCATGCACCAGAATTGAAAGGGAGTTTGGACGAACATTGTTGTGGTTGGCTTGCCGTCATTACACCCATGAACTAATATTAAAAGGAGTGTTTGAGGAGTGTTGTGGCATACCATCAAGTGGTCCTGACATCCAGATTTTTCGGAAGTTCCAAAGTCTGTGGGTTTCACTTGATAAGAAGTCATATACGACAATGCTGGATGAAGAAAGTCCCGTTCAAGGCTTGCTAGAAGAGCAACGAGTGAAAATGGTTAACTATATCCAAAATGTCCTAAAAGACGGAAGTCATCCAAGAGAAGGCTACAAAGAGTTATTATAATTCTCACTCCTGTACCTAGGAGGTTGGTCTAAAAACGACTTCAGTTTCAGGATCCCAGGGGCTCTGCATCAAGCAAGGTGGATGTTAAAGGTAATATATGCACTTAAAATTGTCCTCTTCACTAAACAGTTTAATATTCTTCAACGAGAATTGAAAGGAATGAAATGGGTTGCACATTTTGTCAGCCTCATGTATGTTCGCTTTGGGCACGAGACAGTTGTAAATCGATGGGTCCCAAATAATTATTTGGATATGTCAAAAAAGTGCTCTCACAGTTGCTAAGAGACAGCTTTGATATCTGTCAGAAACAAACGTAGGATTGGCTTTTTGGACGAATGTATTACTCAGGCTGTTAAAGAAAATACGACTAAAAATTTAGAAATCAAACCTGCAAAGAAAATGAAACTATTAGAGGGTATAAACCTTATTTTTGAAGGAAAAGACCTGAGTCATTTCGTTACTAATAAAACAAAGACGTTCTTTGAATTGTTTGGGATCCACGACGTGACAGAATACTGCAGTGATTCTCTAAGAAGCCATGTGAACCCTCTTAAGGTGGTCAATGGTACCGCAGAAAGAGGAATTGCTCTGATTAAAACGTTTAACGAATCTGTCAGGGACGAACAACAAAATCAATTCTTGTTGAGGGTAGTCGAGTATCACAGAAAAGTCGTTGACAACCAAACAAAAGAAGGGATTGCATCGTTCAAAGTTGATTAATATAATACATGTTTTTCCTATCATACTACCAATTAAACTTAGTGTCTAGTTTTAATATTATTTTAAGTTTGTGATTTCTAGTTTTCTCAATAAAAGTAATTATCATTAAACAATCTTATTTTTGGCCTACTTTTATAAAACTGATCAAAGTGTGCAACCTATAAATATTATCCAATATTTGTTTTAAATTTGACATATATATGTTTTACATCACTGAGACTCGGAACGTAAACAAACTCAGCAAACATTTTACATTTTATTTTTTGTCTTGCAAAATGAAACGACTTAATATACATAAGTACTGTATTAAACAACTACATTTCAACCTATATTTATTACCATTATATTTTGAGCATAATAAACACATTATATTACACAGTACAAAATATTATAGATTTTTATCTGTTCGTTTAATACGGACGTTATTAACTACTGTTGAAACATGGTGGAAAACAAATTTTATAACATACAA
Source organism: Timema californicum (assembly GCA_902141385.1). Taxonomy (NCBI): domain Eukaryota; kingdom Metazoa; phylum Arthropoda; class Insecta; order Phasmatodea; family Timematidae; genus Timema; species Timema californicum. The sequence continues at coordinate 7,601 of CABFOW010010152.1, forward strand.
ACATATTTTTTTGCAGTCAACATTAATAACATCTTACTATATTACTCTCATTACTACACTAGGAGGCTAAGTCTGTCCCAGACAGTCAAAATTTAGGACTTAACGCAAACCCTATTTCCCGTTGTTTTGATCTCATTTTATATTATTCATAACAGAATGTACTAAGCGCTATTTGTATTCATAAATCTCCCAGGTTATCGAGGTGTATTTTTTCACATTTGGGATTTTTCTCATAACTAGGATGGCGTGCTTCATAGCGTCCATACCAAACTTTAACTCTCCAGGCTATCGGGAAGTTGGAGAAAGAGCCCTGGAAGGATAGATAGACACCACATGGATTGTATATAATATGTAGATTGGGTGGTGCTATCCATCAACTTGAACTAATATATGAATATATTAAATTTATTTCAGTAACTTTCGTAAAACTTGGAATCGTGTATGTACTATATATTATCTAAGATGATTAAAGGAATAGTAAGGTTTGGATAAAATGTATATTAATAATCATAGAGAGGAGATGGGAAAATAAAATCTCCATGCCAGGACTCAAACTTTGACCTCTAAAGACTAAGTTAACGGTGACCAAGTGCAGTGTGTGTGTAATGTCTTAAGACTACGGGGCGACCGGTGCCGGCAGTTAGAATAAAAATAACCCAATTAAAATGTTCGACCAGTCCATGAAAATCTTTTCCACGTTAAATATAATATATAATCTTAGTATTTATTGTTATAGACCACTAATAATTTTTATTGGTTTTACAAGTAAGACCAATTAATTACAAGACAACGTATTTGTTCAAGATCTTCAGTTTAGAATAGAAAATTTGTATTTAATATTTAGGTGGTTATAATTAGGAATATATTTAGCGTACTTACTGTACAAGCAACTTTAAAAGCATGGTATAGTTCTTTAAAACACTAATATATTTTAGGAACATTACATTTTCTAGAAAATAGTTCAAACTGAAGGGTGCATAAGTAAAGAAGAGCCAACATAAAAATGCGAGACCACCATCTTGGATTGGAAATACAAACTAATTCTCATTATATTTATTTTAATTAAAAACTAGATGATACAAAATTTCATGACATAGATACGTAAATGCTCAGTACAAAAACTACACATTGTAATAGTATGTTCGTTGATAAAAAAAATTTTTGGGGCGTAAATACAATCTATCTTAAGGGGGCCACCTACTTTTAAGGTACATATCCTAACACTGCGCTACTTATTATGAGACTGGCAGTTTTAAAACATCAAAATAACTAAAACAAACCTAAATTACATTAATATGTTCTGTTATGACCTCATATGAAAATACTTTACCATGATTCATTGTCCTTAAACTTGCAAGTACAGTATTTCGAGCTAAAACGTCCTTGAAAATGAGATAAGACTTTCTATTTCTGCAATTTTTAAAACCTACATTTTGAGGGGTTTTAATTATCTGAGAGTTTCACTTCCATGTAGACGTAAACCCTTTTGAAAAGAATCCACTTATTTTACTAGTGCGGTAAAGATGTGAATATCTACAAGGCGTCTATGCGCTCTAGTATAGTGGTTCCCAAAAGGTGGTCCGTGGACTATCGGGGGTCCATGACAGCCGCCAAAATTTAACAAAATAGAATGTTAAAATAATAATTAAACAAAAGTAAGCCTAACCTTAATCAATAAAAAGCTTCCCCTCCTCCTCACACACATTCGCAGTGCTTACTGAGCATCTCAAGGCCACTGTTCTGTTCTCGGACCAACCAGTCAAGTCGTCACGTCACTCATCATATTACACTGCTGGTCATCAGGCATTGCAAAGCTATGGCGGTTGTACACGTACCGATATTATCGGTGTCGGTGTCGACACCGACACCAGCTAGGGTGTTTGTACATACACCGACAAGATAGTTGTCAGTAACTGGGAGGTGGGCAGTTTCTAGAGTAGTGCCAAGCTAAACAGGGCTTCAGTGAGAAATAGAAGGTTTCTTTAATTGTGTTTTTCATCTCCGGAGGAGACGACATCAAAACCGGAGAGAAAGAGAATTTTAGGAACACCAAATAGTAGCTTCAAGGAATATTAAACTCCTCCCCTGTTTTGTCCCACCCACATACACACACACACACACTGTTCTCTACCAATTCTATCTAGGTCACAATGCCATACTTAAAGCTGATAGACATGTTTACCCTTAAGAAATACTACACAACTATTTTAAACATTTCGAAACACTGACCAAGAATGCAATAGCACATTTAGAGACGAGTGCGCAATTGTTCTGCGCACCGATATCGGTGTATTTATCGAGGCAGCCGCTAGTGTTGATAATGTCGTGCTAGCATCGTGTATGGCCTCGCGGCACCATACATACTGCTAGACGGGAGTAGGCAAAGTGATAGACAACCAAATGATCGACACAAGAGGACCAACTGCTCGACAAGCTCATGTATAGGAGCACAAAGTGATAGACAACAAAGTGGTCGACACTAGAGGACCAACTGCTCGACAAGCTCATGTATAGGAGTACAAAGTGATAGACAACAAAGTGGTCGACACGAGAAGACCAACTGCTAGACAAACATCGAGATGAATCCAGTTAAGAGTGGCTCAAGTGACAGACAAGTTATTTCAAAACTAGCAAAGTGATAAACATGGGCTTAGAAAATTGGTTATAAGGATGGTCTGGATCCTCCTATAAATTGCTGCCCTCCCGACACCCTAAATTTAACTAGCACAAAAAGGGTGAGGTCCACTTATATGTGTATAAACTTAAACCATCGTGTTTTTAATTTTAATACTTTACTTACACATTGCACTCTTTAAAATATATTTTCTAACACTAGTCTAGTTATCATTTCGAATAAATAATAGGTTTTGATACATACAATATGGTATCTGAAAATAAAGAATGTTTCTCTGAATGAAACGAGTTATCGGATCTGAGGAAAGGAGACAAACGTTTTGTTGTGAATGGTAAAATCATACTTTAAGAACTAGCAAGATTAAAATAAAATCTTATATAAAAGAGCCACTGCCAGAAACTAAGTTGGTAGCTTATGATAAGGGTTCGATTCCGATCAGGTACAGTGAGGGTGATTTTTCTTAAAAGTTTTTCCACTCTGCTACCACGCAAATTCAGCTGCACTATATATAAATTTGATCTTCCTCATTCTCAACACATTAACGTAATTAGTAAATACGCGTATAAGCCGAACAGGTGGTAAGGCACAGTGCTACAAAAAAAATCTAATTGAACTAATGGATTAAAGAAGAAATGTTATTATAAGATGTGTACTCTCATTTGCATCTAGGGAGAAGAAAAACCATTAATGAAATATTACCCTCCGTACATCCGGCCGGATTTGAAGCCTGATATCCCCGTCATTGACAGTCCAGCCTATTTTGAGAATGACGCCTTAGACCATCAACCATTTAGTTGATTTTGCGTAAGCACCAGGTTTATTAATGGGTTAAAATAAGGAGCCAAGTTATGATTAAATTATACCGCATTAGTGTAAATGTTAGATGTAAAAACCACAAGGGTGGTAACTATCAGCAAATTCACTCTGTCGGAATGATTACTCTAATTCAAGCTACTCTAAAACCTTATTAGACCGTGTGAAAAATGGCGTTATTTAGGAGGTCCAACAATACTTACACCTACCATAGTGTTATTTAGGAGGTCAGACAATACTTAGAACTAGCAAACAGTGTTATTTAGGAGGTCAAACAATACTTACACCTAGCATAGTGTTATTTAGGAGGTCAAACAATACTTACAC
>CABFOW010010153.1:0-11375 GCA_902141385.1 Timema californicum
AAAACAAATAAACTGAAACTTGAGTTAGCAAGTCAACAAGATTTGAACATGATCAACGGTCAACTAGACCTACTATCAAAAATAAAACCGTCTCCGACAATATAAAAAACTAAAGGGGTGAAATCAGATATAGCTCATCTTTATAAACAAAATTATCTAAGTCATAAGGACTCGTCGATTACGGTAGAATACTTAAAACGTTGAAGTCTGTGGTTACATCCATGACTGCAATGAATCCCATGGCCTTGACTTCATAGGCGGTTACTGAAAACTGTCATCCCGTATAAGGTGGCGGTGTATCCGACGCCTCCATCTTCATAGTCGTCGTGGCGAACCTGCAGTCCTTCCTTCAATGCAGAGATACAGTGAATGGCTATATGGTGTGTTGGGAAGCGGCTCTTTATATAGTCGTCAACCTGATACGAATGGAAGAAAGCAGAAAGAATGATAAACATAAGAACATAGAAAAAGTGAACTACGGAGGAAGGCGGGCATAAAGAGAGAGTTGACTAGAGGAATTCACTTACGAAGGAGAGGTAGGAAGAAGCTTCCTTGGTTTACCACCAGGTTCGTTGGCTCGTCTCTGCGTCGATGCTCATGTGCATTTCTTCTCTTCAACAGATCTAGTTACGATAGCACGTGGAACGGCCATCATTGAATAGCTTTATTGAGCTTCATATGTGGGAGAAAGGAATCAGCAGACATCCTGAAGATGTGAGTTTATCCAATGAGAAAAACAATGCGTTAAAGTAATTTTATTCATAGCTATGTTAATATTAATTCTCTTCTTTGATATCTACTCCCGTATTTAACAAAAGTTAGTATTTCTTACCAACCACGTGTTTGAATGCTTGAAGGTAGGGAGAAACGTAGATTTATTAGACTGAATCTTCAGAGTAGACTCAATTAAATATGCGAATATAGTTTATTTCTTGCATATATTAATGACTTATAGAATTCTTTAAATGCATACGTCCGATCCAACTGATTGACATGCTACAGTACTCAACTATTTTTACCACCTACATCGGTGGACACGTGGACTAAACGCCAAGCTCATCTGGTCTGGGGTTATGGCGAAGGGAAGGTCGGGTTTATAAACCCGGCTGGATGTACCGAGGGGGATTTTCATTAAAGGAATTCCTACTCTTCTTCCATGAAAATGAAAGTACACTTAATCTTAATTATACCTTCATTATTCCTAAACTATTATTTTAGTTAAATGCAGATAGCCCGGAGAGGTAGTATGATGTTGTTTAAAAATTAACCATGCGTCAACAGAAATTGAACCAATTCCATTAAAATATTATCGTGTTTTTAACATGAGCTAAAGGTAGTCGCTTGGCTCGTACCTACAGTGACATCCGAACTAGTTCTATGTTGTCTGCTAGAGTCAAATTTTAATTGAAATTGGAAAGGTATTTTTTTATTTATAAAATACACTTTTTTTTGTGGTCAAAGTTTATAAAAAAAACTATTTTATTAGTGCTATTTTATAAATATTGATAACTTCTTTCAAAGGAGACGACAGCTGCATACGAGTATAACATGAGCTGACGTATGGATACGTGAAAGTAGATCTAGTAACAGTTTAGCTCTAAGATATAAGAGATGGACCTACCCGTGAAAACTATTTGTATGAACCGCTGGCCGTGTTGAGCTCAACTTATGAGGACGGGGAGATCGAGGTTTGAATCTCGGTCGGGTGAACTGGGGGTGGTTTTTTACTAAAGGGTTTTCCACTCTCCCTCCACGCAAATGCGGGTTCACTTCCTCTAATTCACCCTTACCAATTCCTATTCCATCAGCGTAATTAGTACTTAAAGCGTATAACCCGAACGGGTAGTAAGATGCGGTGCTAAATATTATTATTATTATTATTATACTATTAGTGGAGGAATAATGGTGGAAGGACAGAGAGTGATGGAGACATTTTACTAAACAGACCCGGCCACAGGCTGAAAATAGTTCATGATGATGACTATACACAAATGTGGTTCATTTCCCCATTTTTCATCCCTTCCTCATTTGTGTAAATATGCGTGTGAGTTGCTTGTTGCGTAAAGCCCCCGAGAGAATACGATGGGGGGGTATCGTTATTGGACACAATGTTTTTTTAGCTGGCAGATGTACTGCAATTATTAGATATATGCTATAATGTAATGTGTACATATCACTTTATGGAAATACATCTCTTTGTCAAATAGAGTGGTTATATTTATAAATTAAACCAGAATTTCAAGAAGGGACCAAAGCACATCGGTACTAAAGTTTATATTGTAAATAAGGTATGATTTTTCCTATGAAGGGCCTTTTAAAATATATTAACTCTTTTTTTGCGACCGAAATTGATATTTTATAGTTTTGTTTCATCTTTATTGATAATTTTTATAAAAAGTAACAGCTACAATTAACATGACGACGTATGAATACATTAAATTAGATAAAGTAGCATTTATAGCTGTCAGAAAAGGGGTTTTCTATGGAAATTGGATTGTAAATCTAATTTGGACTTTCAATGGTCTTTCTTTTATTTAATATGAGGTAGGTGACCTGGTGGTCTAGGGGTAAGGTGTCAGACTTCTATGCTGGCGGCCGGGGTTCGATCCCCGGTCCCGGCAAAGATTTATCTGATTGCCAAACCCTTCCTTCGCCTCTGACAAGACATCTTGTGAATGTGAGGAATACCAGGTCTCCACCGTGGTTCGGATTCCACGTTAAACTGTAGGTCCTCCATTTCATCTCACAATCACCCTACCATTACTCATTAGCGTAAGTGCGTATAACCCGAACGGGTAGTAAGACGCGGTGCTAATAATAATAATAATAATATTTAATTTGGCGGTTAGTATAAGGTTTATAAACAGCTTAATATAAAAGGTAAGGATGAGGAAGATTGTTTTAGAATAAGTGCATCCACATTATCGTGGGAATTAACTGGGAAAACCCCTCCCCAATGTAGCTTGCTTGAGGTTCAAACCTGGACCTTTACACCTCCAGCGATCCAGTAGGGCTTATATTTAAAGATTCAAACCATGTACATCACAACCATTGTGGTTTTTCAAAATTTTTATCTCTAGATATATTTTAATATGATTGGTTTTCCTCAATTTTTTTTTTTAGAATTTTGTCTGGGTTATTCGCAACCCAAATATTTTTTTTATCTATTTGAGGAATTCAACTTAACATTATGAACTGACGGGTTTATATCATTATTATAATTATTATTATTAGCACCGCGTCTTACTACCCGTTCGGGTTATACGCACTTACGCTAATGTGTAATGGTAGGGTGATTGTGAGATGAAATGGAGGACCTACAGTTTAACGTGGAATCAGAACCACGGTGGAGACCTGGTATTCCTCACATTCACAAGATGTCTTGTCAGAGGCGAAGGAAGGGTTTGGTAATCAGATAAATCTTTGCCGGGACCGAGTATTGAACCCCGGCCGCCAGCACAGAAGTCTGACACCTTACCCCCTAGACCACCAGGTCACCGACAGTACTACTATTCTCCACAAGATTGAAATAGTGTAAGTATATTATCTTAAGTATACATTATACATGACTTGGTTGATTTTGTCTCTACCTTTGACATTTAATTTAATTTACTTCAATCTGTTCAGATGTTTGGCTAATAAATGTAATAGAGTAACACCGTCGACTATTTACCATATTCAAAATAATCACCGGGTTCTCATTCAGAAAAAAAAAAAACGCTTCCATTTCGTTCAAACAGGGTTTCGTGTTTGTCCATTAAGCTAATTGGAAAATAAAATTAATTAAAAGTCCTTCAAATGTATGCATTTGATGTATTTTTTATATTTTACTCTCCCATTATTTCGTCAGTTATAGCGTATCAGCTGTATAAATAGCTATTTTATAACCCACTGGAACAGGAGAGTGAATTGTATGGAACTATACTAATATTCAGCCGAGTAAAGAACGGGGAGGCAAGTTGAAAATAAAACTAATTTTCATCAAAGTAATTTTTAAAATACAGATACATTCGAAGTAAAGGGATTAGCATTGTTTTCAAATCATGTCATAGCACTTAGATTAAATGATAGGCTACCAAACAATCTTATACATTTTATCATAATCTAAGAATCCGTTCCGTTTTATCATGATCAAAAATCCGTTCTCCGTTGTAAACTTACTTACTCTATGTCAGCAGTTCGCAAACGGTGGTACGTAAAGTTATTCCCAGTGATACACCGTGAAAAGCCTAAAAAAAACAACAAGCAAATTAAAGTCGTATTACGATAAGGTCAGTGACCTGGCGGTCTAGGGGTAAGGTGTCGGACTTCTCTGCTGGCGGCCGGGGTTCAATCCTAGGTCCCGGCACAGATTTATCTGATTACCAAACCCTTCCTTCACCTCTGACAAGACATCTTGTGAATGTGAGGAATGCCAGGCCTCCACCGTGGTTCGGATTCCACGTTAAACTGTAGGTCCTCCATTTCATCTCACAATCACCCTACCATTACACATTAGCGTAAGTGCGTATAACCCGAACGGGTAGTAAGACGCGGTGCTAATAATAATTAGATAAGGTCTCATCAAATCTTATAAATATATTCGGACCAAGTCCACTCGAAAGTAAAACAGATTTAATCAATGGTTTAGAAGGATGGCAACATTGAGTCAAGCTCAGACAGCTGATGTGGCCACACAGTCTGTGTTGGTAGATCCCTGGGCACATTATTAGAACTGAATCGAAATAGTAAAAACTTAGCTTTATCTTGGTGATAATTATTACAAATTAAGTATATTTTTGGGTGGTACGCTATTAAAAAAAAAAGAGTTTGAAAACCCCTGCTGTATGGCATTAAGAACTCGAAAGTTCATTGCCGCACTTACAAAAGTACGCCACCTATTTCTATCTTGATCTAGTTATATCCATTTCATCTGATTACACCTTATTTATAATGTAAAACCCTTCCCTTTCAAATACAAAATAAATAATTGCCGATGTCTAACCCCTTAGCTCAATCGGTAGTGTGTCCGCCTACTGAACTAGATTCTTGGCATTGCCGAAAAGGATTTTCACTGGTGAAATGTGGTTTCTCCTTTCTCAGTGATGAATTAACCGTATTTGTTCTAGATTTAAGATAATTTATAAGTCTTATGTGGATATAATCAGTCGGTTCAGAAAATTAACGTTAAGTACCTAAAATAAAAAATAATTGCCAACACCCAAAACGTACTTTCCTAAAACGACTTTACAACCTTCAGGAAATATTGGTCTCTTCCCATGATGTTCAAAGGTAGGGTTTACTTATCTGAGAGCTTGAATAGTTAATAGATTCGCTTTCTCGTGTTCATGTGCCAGGCCATATGACCTGCAGTCGTAAGTTTTGTTACATCATATTAATACTTATAGACTAACACTAATGATATACTATAGTAAAATGATGTCAATGTCGACCACAAAGTTTTTATTTTCTAAAAGGTGTAATGTATCTGATTCGACCCTAAAGAATATGTGAGAGCATTGACAATAATATCGTCCTAATTTTATAAAAGTATCTTATTTTATTTAAATAATACAACCTATTACGTGGCTCTTAAAGCACTTCTTCCAAGAAGGCACAAGAGCCACTATAAATGACATCAGACTGCGTGATGTAGGACCTGTAAGCTCAAGATGACAATTTAAAGTATTTGAAAAAATAGTTTCCTCTTCTCGAAAGATCGATATGCGTTTCTAAAAGGTAATTTGAGTCAGTTTCCTGTTCTCGAATATTCTACCTCCATCCAGATGGGTTTTTTTTAGTATTTTATTTTTTCTAAACACAAGCTTCTCTAAGCTTCCATGAGCGATAGATAAATACGAAAGATGGTGCAATTGAACGGCGCTAGGAGACCAGTCCTTGATGTACTCCGACTGCAGCTCCTGTCCGCGATTCCTACGATCGTGTTATCAGCCGCCTCTCTAAATTGTTACACTAAGCGACATGATCAGTTTCCCGACCATTGCAAATAGTGATTATTGAATAAATAAATAGTATCAAACTTTACAAATGTGCTATTATTCAAGAACTCTTCAATTGGCGCTCGATCAAGGGGCTATAAATACCGATTATATCATCAAAATACAGTACCGCTTCATTGGCTCCCAATCGCGGGGCATAATAATTCCGTGTCTTAAAAATTGGCGCTTGATCACGGGGCTATAAACACCCATTATATCATCAAAATACCGTACACTTTAATTAGTGCTCGATCACGGGGCTATAAATACCAATTACATCATCAAAATACCGTACCGATTTAATTAGTGCCCGACCACGGGGCAATTATCAGCTAATTAAACAGTAATATCATCAATTGGCTCCCAAACGAAGGGGAAAAAATCTGTACCTTTACAAAGGCTCTTCCAATTGAAATTGAGCTGTACGAATACGCTATTTGGTAATAACTGTAATTCCTAGTAGGTGCTTTGACAGAAATGCCAACATACACGGAGGAAGTTCTGGCTGCCTCCGTTAAAGGGGTAATGGATAGTCACGAGTGTTCTAGTAGCGTTAGACTTCCTTTGTCGAGCTATAAATAAAAGTCGGAGATATATGGTTATTTTAGATTTAATATATTTAACACGAATTTTCCAAACATACTGATTATAATACGACAGACTGTTGTATCAGCAACTATAACTTAATTCTAGCGAAAACGCAACACCCAGTTACCCAACCGTTAACTCATCACAGCTAAAGGAGAAGCTCCATATTCCTGAGTTAGATATGTTGGCCTTGCCAGGAATAGAACGGGGGCCTTTTAACTCAATAAACAGACGGGATACTGACTGGAATAATATATCAAAGAATCTGGTTAGATTTTTTTTGTCCAAGCATATATTTTTAATAAGCCGTTGAACATATTTTTTTATTATTATTAAATATCCACTTTGAGAAAATATCGTGATATTTCTAAGTCTTAAGCGCACGCCTACCGAAAGGCGTTGTAGACGTCCAGAAGAAATCCCGCCTAAATAATAAGTTGTGTACTATCTCAATATATGGTTGACATAGAGGTGGATGGTATTAAGTTGTCCCTATGAGTTTATAAGCCTTAAATTTGAAGCTTAATTTATTTTTTTAATATGAAAAAGTTTACATAAGCTCATTTTCAGCGACGTTTCACAATAGATATGACAGTTCTGAGAACAAAGTAAATGGTTTGAACCATCATTTGAGCCTTCCTCAAACATTATTATTATTATTATTATTATTATTATTATCATTATTATTATTATTAGCACCGCGTCTTACTACCCGTTCGAGTTATATGCACTTACGCTAATGTGTAATGGTAGGGTGATTGTGAGATGAAATGGAGGACCTACAGTTTAACGTGGAATCCGAACCACGGTGGAGGCCTGGCATTCCTCACATTCACAAGATGTCTTGTCAGAGGTGAAGGAAGGGTTTGGTAATCAGATAAATCTGTGCCGGGACCGAGGATCCTTAAACAAATAAAGGTATTGTGTTTAGTTTTGTACAGCATAACATTGTGAAGTGATATCACTATCGAGGATAATTTAGGATGGTTTCAGTAGTTGTCAAGCTTCAGGACTGACATTCTCGTGAGAAATACCGTAGTATGAGGATGTATCTATTCAGGCTGGCCAGGTCTTTCGACACGAAGTACTGGGCTCGCTTCTTGAAGAAATGACTCAGAACAAAGACTAGAATAAAATTAGTGGGCAGGAGTGTAAAGTGGGGTTGATGGGGTAGGACACAATTCATCATGGGGGAGCATTTTGTCGCGCGCGGGATGGCAATGTGCCCAAGTGTCTAATTACCCCTCGAGGACCTCATACTGGGACGGCTGGATAGCGGCCGCCGGAACAGGAAAGGCGGATGGCAAGGTTGTATATGACACTCCTTCCTTTTCTCATCCTTCTTAAAGAGTAAAGGAGAGGGTTTCATCTCCGTGGGAATAATGAAACGCGCCCGTCCGATGACGTTTGTGCCACCCCCACCCATCTAGAACGGGATAGGGTAGGGGTAATTGAAGAGGGCAAAACAGTTGTGCAAGGTCTGCTGAGGGCTCCAGAGTGTTTTTTTTAATATTAGGATATTATTGTTTTTATCAGGAACGTTGCCATAAAGGTGGAAAGGGAGAGCACTTACTGTATTTTACTTACTCTATGGCGTTAAGAACTTGAAAGTTCATTGCCGCACTTACAAAATTACGCTGCATATCCCCATATTGTGCTAGTTATATCCAGTCCACCTCATTACATCCCATCTCTTTCAGGTCCATTCTCTTGTTATCCTCTTATCTGCGTCTAGGTCTGGCCAATGAGCTCTTCACCTTGGGTTTGCCACTCGGTACCATGAATCTTACATTCATTCCTGTCCACCGTTATCTGCAAGACTTGATTACTCTAGCAAGGTCTTGTGATGGTTACAAGCTATGTAGCTCCTCATAATTATGTAACCTCCTCCACTACCCAGTAGCCTCATCCCCTTTTGGATCAAATATATTTATAAACACCTTGTTTTCGAACATCTTGAATTTTTTGTAAGGTAAGAGACCATGGTTCATAATATTATTATTATTATTATCACTTGTTTTATTACTAGGCTTTTCATAATCCAAGATTATTTTTTTCACAATAGCTCTTACAAGGTGAGCCCTATAGGTCGTTGTATCCATAGCGTCAATTCTAGATTTGTCCAATTGGGATTTTATCATAAAGGAAAAGCCAAACTCATAAGAGTTATAAAAGGAACTCTCTTAGCAATAATTTTCCTTGAAGAGATGCTGCCTCAAATATTTAAATTTACATTTTTTCTGAGTTACTTTTTGCTTAATGTTACTGCTTTTTAAATACGTATGCTCTACTACTCTTTAGTTATTTTTATTATCACTGTTTTATTCTCATCATTATTAACTTCTATTTTTTTCTTAACTATTCATCAGTATATATATATATATATATAATTATTATTTAGCTGATTGTTTATATTATTTTCTCATGTAATTATATGTTTCTGTAAGATATTTGTGTATTTTTCAGTGCTGGCCAGTTATAGGTCTCACGAATGTTGGCCAGCACTATAATAAAGGAAATTGAAATTATTATTATTATTATTTGGAAGCAAAGACACATTGACACAAAAGTGGTCATTAACGTCATGGACACACTAATACAAATATTCAGGTCATCTAAAGAAACTAACAATAGTTTGGGAAAGTAACCAACTAAATGTGTGTATCAAAAACACCTTTTCACCCATTCTGGCCGACCATTAAAAAGATTTCTTTTTAATATGATGCAAATATAAAAGTAGGCCTTTTTTAAAAACTGACAAATGAAATTGCTGAAATTATGGAGAGAATATTCAATTAAACTAAAAAATTAACTGATACAAATCCATGCCATCTATGGCACTTATAAGTGCGCCGGTTTTTACTCCCTCCTTTCCCCTCGAATCACATTCCCCCAAGAAAGAATGAATATTAGCAAATGTTTAATTAATTATTCAAATAGATTCTATAGAGATCATTTCCCATCATGCATTTCATACAAGTAAAATGGACTAATGTGTCAAACGTTACATTTTATTGTCAAAGAAGACCTCTGACAAGACATCTTGTGAATGTGAGGAATGCCAGGCCTCCATCGTGGTTCGGATCCCACGTTAAACTGTATGTCCTCCATTTCATCTCACAATCACCCTACCATTACACATTAGCGTAAGTGCGTATAACCCGAACGGGTAGTAAGACGCGGTGCTAATAATAATAATAATAATAATAATAATAATACTCTTAACTTTATAGATTGCTAAATACGGCACCAGGAATCATCATTCCATGGCTCACGAGCCAAAAAAGTTTTAGCGGCTCGTTAATATGTTTTTTTTTATTTAATCAATTTCATATGAATCCAATAGTTACCACTTTTTTTTTTAAAAAAAGTTCCAATCTCTACAACCTAAATCCTGATATTTTTCTATATGCTTTTAATTTTTTGTTGAAACATACTAAATTATTGTTATAGTATTTCAATTGAAAAATAACATCTGGACACCGGAATCGGACCCGGGACATTTATCTGATAGCTCGCGATTTTAAATTGATCATTCATTATTATGTAGTTGACAATTTTTTGGCACGTCCCTCACAGACTCTGGCTTAAAATATGAGTGAAGAATGACTCTGAGCACGGGACGATTCCTGGATAGCTCAGTGGTTAGAGCATTGGCTTACTAAGCCAAAGGTCCCGGGTTTGATTTCCGTGTCCAAGTGCAATTTTTTAATTAATGAATACTATATTTATATGGTTTATTATCATAACTAACTATAATAGCTTGGTTAATTAAACCATGAATCCTTATTATTAGTGATCACTCAGCAGGACCCAGAATTTAATTAAATAAAATTCTAAAAAAAAAAAATGAACTTAAAAATATGAACAAAAGGACCTAATAAGCTCACACGGTTAAATAAAACACATGTTTGCAAATTTAAACTATAAATTATTCAAGAAATGACGTCTTTAACAACTAAACTCTTGCTCTGAGAAATATAAATATTTATCTACAAATATCTGCTTGAGAAATTATAGCAGCCCCATCTCAACGCAACCCTCTCTAGCCTAGTTGCAGTAGCTCACCAGTAATGTTTTTTTTAACCGTACAGCCCGCCTCGGTGGCGTAGTTGGCTAACGCGCTTGTCGTGTTGAAGCTCGACTGCCGAGGACGGGGAGATCGTGGTTCGAATCTCGGCTGGGTCAACTAAATGGTTTTCCACTATCCCTCCACGCAAATGTGGGTTCACTTCCTCTAATTCAACCTTCCCAAGTCATAATCCATTAGAGTAATTAGTACTTAAAGCGTATAACCCGAACAGGTAGTAAGACGCGGTGCTAAATATTATTATTTAACCGTACAAGAAAAAAGCTTACAAGGTTTATGGCCTGCATTATTTTTTCATTCCTACAACTGTGTATTCAAAAAAGTTTGCCTTTCTAAAATATAAATAGTATTTAAAAATAAACTTATTCAACATGAATGCCTTAAATGACTCAAACAATTCCTTTAAATACCTAAAAATGATTCTAAAAAACGAAAACCAAGACATATGAACTAAAATTCCATAATGATCAAAAAGACCAAAAAAGACCTATAACATATACAATTTTACAACAAGGGGCAATGAACCTGGTTTGAATAAATATGACCAATGTATGTGATGTAGCAAGAAAAAAAAATTCTTCAAAATCCTGGTCCTGAGTGATCAGAATGTTGTGCAGTAGTAGAAGTTAGGAGCAGGAAATAATAATAATAATAATAATTATTATTATTAGCACCGCGTCTTACTACCCGTTCGGGTTATACGCACTTACGCTAATGTG
>CABFOW010010155.1:0-11362 GCA_902141385.1 Timema californicum
ATCTTTGCCGGGACCGAGGATTGAACCCCGGCCGCCAGCATAGAAGTCTGACACCTTACCCCCTAGACCACCAGGTCACCCTTTTACTTAAAGAAGGCCCAAAGTTTTCTCGGATCAGTCGTTTAAAAAGGCACTTTTTTTTTTGTAGAACTTTTGTGCAACACATTTTTCACCTTCTTGATGGCTTTACCGAGAGTTCTTCGGCTTTTATAAGATCCAAGTTCTGATTCAGCAGCAATTTACCGGTTGAAGGCCCCATAATATGTAAACAACAGTAAAAAAAAGTAGGATCATGCCAATAAACTGGGTTTAAGAACTTGCCACAGGGCACATTAATAGAATCGGTAGCTTAATATACCTTCCATAGGATAGGCCTAAATCCTTATTTTAATGGATTTTAAGTAAATAAGACTAAATCGTCAGAAAACCTTGGTATGAAATAAAATCTCATTAAAAGCAAGAAAATGTATAATTGCTCACAATAATTCCTAAAAACCGCATACTAAGCACAGGCTATTCTTAGTAATATATACATAATGATATAGGCCTATTATTTACTTCAAACTAGAAAAGGGCCGCCATAACCGTCGGTTGTATAAGGGTGTAACGGACGTGACCTATTTTACACCTGTTTTATCTACCAAGAATATTTTTTTTAAATATATTAAAATTATCAGTACTTATGGAAAATTACAGTTTTTCTTGGTAAGTCATAACAGAGCTACTACCAATTATTCATGTTTTTGGTAACGGACATTGTTGCAGTTAATTGATTAACAAAGTAAGTTTATACTGACCAAAACTTAAACTTCTGTGATGCTACTTGTAGAATTTAGATCAAACTTTCATAACATAACCTCAAATGTTATGGAGGGAAATCACTAATTGTATGACAGCTGTTTTTTACTGTCTCAAACACACGCCCGTAACACGAGCTTATACCAATAAAAAATTTACCCCTAAGAATACATGCTTTTTTGTGGTTTTGGAACATTTTTCATTCAATTCTTATTGTTTTAGAACTGGAAAACATACTTTAATTTTTTTGGGGGAAGTTTATATTTGAAAAGAATGGCCGGCCTAACAAAAATGATAATCTTGCCTGTATTAGAACTATCACCAGCGTGTGACGTCACTCAGTACACAAACCCGGCTGGGCGTGTGACGTCACTCAGTACACAAACCTGGCTGAGCGTGTGACGTCACTCAGTACACAAACACGGCTGGGCGTGTGACGTCACTCAGTACACAAACCCGGCTGAGCGTGTGACGTCACTCAGTACACAAACCCGGCTGAGCGTGTGACTTCACTCAGTACACAAACCCGGCTGAGCGTGTGACGTCACTCAGTACACAAGCCAACGTGTTATATACGCAGCGCAACAAGAATAACATACTGATTTGTTAAGGATCATGTAACATTTTATTACTTTAAATAATAAATAAGCCTTTAAAATCCATACCAATGTCCAATTAATGTCATCATTCTATTTGTTTTTAATGGACCATCTTCATATTAGAATATATGGCTGTATATCTCATTTCGCGCTACCTTTGTACTCTCTTTACATTGGTACTACCCGAGTTTCTGCTCGGACGCTCATTCTGACAGTTTTCATATTTTCTGCCCCATTTAACACCCTTTCTTCACAGTATATTGTCGGCCAGGCGTCCGGCTCCCAACAATACACACAATTATGTACACACGGGGGGTCGTGGGAACATTTAATTAGCTCTCTTTTGTTAGTTCGGTGATTGTATATCCTCTACTTGATTACAAAATTATATCACCACCTGATAAAATGAACTTACACTTCACAAACACACAAAATTATATTATTTACGCTAGGTAAATTAGATTGGTGCCCAAAAATCATGCATTAACGTTTTCAAAACCGTCAATGTATTAATGATAGCATATGCTATAGCTCCATGGCTCATTAGTATATGTAAATTACCAAGTACACACATTTTAAAATAGATATTCATTTTGACTAATATGAGGAATGTCGATCAAATAGATTACACAGTGACTAGAGCAGTGATGGCGGAACTTTTTCGGCCAGTGTGACACTAAGAACTAGTTAAATTATAAACTGGTTTACGTTTGTTACATTGATTAATGATAATTTGAAACTCAGAATTGATGAATATTATGAAATATGATAAAAAAAACTCAAATCAAATTATAAATATTTTAATAATTCCGGTGATTAAAAGAAGGACAATTTATTAAATTGTAAAGTTAATTGTCCTAGACGATATTATTTTCATTAGCTCAAATTTAAAGACATTGAAAGTAGCACCTTCAGTCTCGCTCTATTGTTTAAAAATGGAGATATTCACTCAAAACTCGTAATATATATGAAACGAAATAATATACACTAGCAAACCAAAGCATAAATTGCACTATACTAATGTGAAACTTTTATTTTTGGATCCCGGTTTAAAATTTTATCATTTTGTTTAAAAAAAAATTAATGTCTCCATTTGTATGTTTGGACTGATAAAAAATATCAATATTGGGTCCACAAGGGTCAACACTTCGTATTAAAATTTCAACTTCCGGTTAAAATTTTCGACATTTATATTAGGTGTTGCCAATCTTCAGGCCATCGCATTGCTATTAATTAAATTCCTCATTTATAAATTTTGACCAATAACAAAGGTAAATATTGACTAATGAGTCTAAAATGGATATCGATCATTGTTGTACAAACATTTCTCCTAAGAGGTTTAAGGAAAAACAACATAAACTTTTATAGATTTACTTATATTTAATTAATTCTTTGGCATTCTTTGGAAGATATATGGGGTACACAAAACATTACTAATTTAAAATATCATACCCTCAAAATAAAGCGGTAAAATGAAAACAAATCTAAACTTATGTATTTGTATTGTGTTACTATTTGCTAAAATGAACAGAAAAACACAATATTTGATGAAAGAAACCCCACCAAAACTCCTACTTAGATAGTTACATTGGCTATTTTAATTATATTATTTAATTTTCAAATTACTCTCAATATTATTGATTTAAATGTGAATTAACGATAACAACATTCCAATAAATAATAAATGTTTCCCCAGTTAAGGATTCTCAATTTAAATGTGCTATGACCAGCATCCAAAGAGAAGATTGTGTTATGTTCGGAGAAATAAATAAAGATTGAGTTATTATTAATTAGCCAAAAAGGTATATTTTATTGGGAGATTTACAGCCATGCAGCAAATAACGGTTTCCATGGTGACTAAATAAAGAATGAAAAACTGAAAATTCTCTAACAAAATCAGGTTTTCGCGGAAAACTACTATTTTTCCCGACATCCTGGACTCCTAACCGTTAAAATGAGTGGTCGTTTGTCAAAATCGGTTCAGTCATTTCCTGGTAGTTTCTATTGCCTGTAAAGGCCTCATCAAATTATATATAAGATATATATATATATATATATATATCTTATATATAATTTGATGAGGCCTTTACAGGCAATAGAAACTACCAGGAAATGACTGAACCGATTTTGACAAACGACCACTCATTTTAACGGTTAGGAGTCCAGGANTATATGTGTGTGTGTGTGTGTCCTTATCTCAGTCCCGTTTGAGACCTCGTGCTGACAATGGGGCCCCGAACCACTCAGGTAAAACCCTATAGAACTCACAATAGCATCCACAGTAGTGATTTTAGAAACTTTTCCCTTTTGTGAGTTTAACAAACAAAATCCTAGCTAGGTTTAGAACCCACTTGTTTATAAATGTTGTTTTCACTTGATCAGAAAGCAGGCGAGGCTGTGAGATCACTATAAATGTCCAAATATTGTGTCGCTGGATCAATCTTCCAGGAAAAAGTCAAGATTATTGCGTTCTTTTGTCATTGTCTCAACTATTAATGTTATCTTTTTATAGCGGTATGTATGAATGTCAAGGGGGCACCCGGACTACGTCGGCACTCATCACCTTCTTTAAGGCATAGTCAGATTTGCAATCGACGGAAACTCAGATATAAAATATCGGCTCGCTCTAATTAATAGTTTATAAGAGTTTCACGTGTTTACCTTATTTTATTTCATCCCCACACTATGTTTAACACATATTTTTATTTACAAAATAAGCGGATAGACCGGGTAGGTAGTCAGACGCGCTGCCTAAAATAGATGATAGCAAAATAGCACATTATAGTTAGCAAACTTTGAATGTGTC
This sequence comes from Timema californicum, assembly GCA_902141385.1. NCBI lineage: Eukaryota > Metazoa > Arthropoda > Insecta > Phasmatodea > Timematidae > Timema > Timema californicum. The sequence goes on from CABFOW010010155.1 coordinate 4,204, forward strand.
GTTACAATGTCAGCTCGTCGCTTTGTTCAGTAAGTTATGTATTTATAAATACACACATTTGATTTGAAGGCTATTCAAGATGCAACTTAACTTGAAGATATTGGCAATTCTTGGCGTTTAATCTAGTATCCTGACTGTCCACATATTTACATAACCTATTAACATATATCAGTGTTAGGTGTCATCTAGAATAGAACTAGAGTACTCCTAACTGTATTAAATTTCCCTTGCCTGCTGAGAATAATCCGCTAAATTATCTCTCTAATCTGTTTTTAACTTGCATTGCATCGTTTACAGCTGATTACAAGTGTACATCCACATGCAATGTATATCCTCACAACATGCAGGCAAGGACTAACTTCACTGCTACAATCAATGTCTGCCTGTAACTACCACTCTACACAGAATATCAAACGAGGCGTTCATTAATTACACACGTAAAATAGGTAATTAAATAGAGTCTGAGTCAGTAATTATGGCCAGCTATATATTCTAAGTCTCATTGTAAACCGTCCACTACTAACCAATCTCAGAGCTCGAGTATATGTCAGGAGAAACTACTAACCACTTTCACAGTTCGAATATATGTCAGGAGGAACTACTAACCACTCTCACAGCTCGAATATATGTCAGGAGGAACTACTAACCACTCTCACAGTTCGAATATATGTTAGGAGGAACTACTAACCACTTTCACAGTTCGAATATATGTCAGGAGGAACTACTAACCACTCTCACAGCTCGAATATATGTCAGGAGGAACTACTAACCACTCTCACAGTTCGAAGATGTGTCAGGAGGAACTACTAACCACTCTCACAGTTAGAAGATATGTCAGGAGGAACTATTAACCACTCTCAGAGTTCAATTATATGTTAGGAGGAATTACTAACCACTCTGACAGTTAGAAGATATGTCAGGAGGAACTACTAACCACTCTCACAGTTCGAATATATGTCAGGAGGAACTACTAACCACTCTCACAGTTAGAATATATGTTAGGAGGAACTACTAACCACTCTGACAGTAAGAAGATATATCAGGAGGAACTACTAACCACTCTGACAGTTAGAAGATATGTCAGGAGGAACTACTAACCACTCTCAGAGCTCGAAGATATGTCAGGAGGAACTACTAACCACTCTCACAGTTCGAAGATATTTCAGGAGGAACTACTAACCACTCTCAGAGCTCGAAGATATGTCAGGAGGAACTACTAACCATTCTCAGAGCTCGAAGATATGTCAGGAGGAACTACTAACCATTCTTAGAGTTCGAAAATATGCCAGGAGGAACTACTGACTACTCTCAGAGCTCGAAGATATGTCAGGAGGAACTACTAACCACTCTCACAGTTCGAATATATGTTAGGAGGAGATACTAACCACTCTCACAGTTCGAATATATGTTAGGAGGAACTACTAACCACTCTGACAGTTAGAAGATATCTTAGGAGGAACTACTAACCACTCTGACAGTTAGAAGATATCTTAGGAGGAACTACTATCCACTCTCACAGTTAGAATATATGTTAGGAGGAACTACTAACCACTCTCACAGTTCGAAGATATGTCAGGAGGAGCTACTAACCACTCTCACAGTTAGAAGATATGTTAGGAGGAACTACTAACCACTCTGACAATTAGAAGATATGTTAAGGAGGAACTACTAACCACTCTGACAGTTCGAATATATGTCAGGAGGAACTACTAACCACTCTCACAGTTCGAAGATATGTCAGGAGGAGCTACTAACCACTCTGACAGTTAGAAGATATGTTAGGAGGAACTACTAACCACTCTGACAGTTAGAAGATATGTTAGGAGGAACTACTAACCACTCTCACAGTTAGAAGATATGTTAGGAGGAGCTACTAACCACTCTCACAGTTCGAAGTATATGTCAGGAGGAACTACTAACCAATCTCACAGTTCGAGTATATGTCAGGAGGAACTACTAACCACTCTCACAGTTAGAAGATATGTCAGGAGGAACTACTAACCACTCTCAGAGTTCAAATATATGTTAGGAGGAATTACTAACCACTCTGACAGTTAGAAGATATGTCAGGAGTAGCTACTAACCACTCTCACAGTTCGAGTATATGTTAGGAGGAACTACTAACCAATCTCACAGTTCGAGTATATGTCAGGAGGAAACTACTAACCACTCTCACAGTTCGAGTATATGTCAGGAGGATCTACTAACCACTTTCACAGTTCGAATATATTTTAGGAGGAACTACTAACCACTCTCACAGTTAGAATATATGTTAGGAGGAACTAGTAACCACTCTCACAGTTAGTAGATATGTCAGGAGTAACTACTAACCACTCTCACAGTTAGAATATATGTTAGGAGGAACTACTAACCACTCTCACAGTTAGTAGATATGTCAGGAGTAACTACTAACCACTCTCACAGTTCGAAGATATGTCAGGATGAACGAGATCTACAAGTAGAGTTAGCTATCTTTTCTAATATTAAAAATAAACTTTTTAACACCGGGCCTTACACCCCATTGTCGTTAGCTAAGCTAGTATATTAGGGATGGGAAAGGTTGTATTTAGAGGAAATGCACCCGAAATTGCGTACATTCATAGGGGAAAAACCGTAAATAAAGACCACGCTCAGTATACACGACCGAGATTTGAACCGCGATATCCCGTCTTTGTCATTACAGTTTGTAACTAGAGGAATGCCTTAGACCAGGGTCCACATCCGGCTGCCCGCGGGCCAATGGCGGCCTTAAGTAGTATTTCCTTTGCCAGCCGGCTCATTAAAAATACAAAATTTTATCAAGAGAAAAAAATGACAAATATATATTTATATTTTACATGATTAAATAATAAAATAAATACGTATTTTAAGTTATTTTATAAACTATTTTTGCTTTATACGCGAAGAATTCACCCTTAGTCGGAGGTGTTAGAATATAGTCGGGATTGTTCACATAGTCTGTAGTGTTCCAACATAGTCTGAAGTGTTCTAGTATATTCGGGAGTGTTCTAACATAGTCGGGAGTGTTCCAACATAGTCTTGAGTGTTCTAACATAGTCTGGAGTGTTCTAGTATAGTCGGGAGTGTTCTAACATAGTCTGGAGTGTTCTAGTATATTCGGGAGTGTTCTAACATAGTCGGGAGTGTTCCAACATAGTCGTGAGTGTTACCTTTTTTCTCAATATATTTCTGCAATTCTGTATATCTCTTTGAGGGAATGTGATGTTCTTTTTATCTAGTACATTTATGAAACAATGTCTAAATATTATTTTTCACATATCTTACGAGTTTTAAGTTAATTACTTCGTTTCTAATTAAAGTAGTGAGAACGTCTATTGTAGATTTTAAAGATGGTAAAACGGCGTATTCAAGGTTGTCTAATGCAGTGGTATTCAACCTCTTGTACGCATACCCCAAGGGGTACGCTAACATGTTTTTAATTTGCGCATACTAAACGCTCTTATGCTGTGTGCATTTCTGAAATTCTTTCCACGTATTAAGAAAGAGGACAAAACACAAGATTGGATAGCAAATCCTTTTTATACAACAACAGTCACTTAATCTGTACTTTCCATCAAATGTAAAGAAGATGCGACTGGAATTTCTGCTGATAGCTTATAAAGCAACATTCAAGACTACGTCAGTTTCGATTTCTGGATAGCAAAGTGACTTTGCTCTTTCACAGCGTCTGCCATTTTCATCTACTTAGTTGTATGAACCAGGCTTATCTGCAATTACATTAATACCATATTAGGAACCGTATGGATCCAGAGCCAGGCCTCACATGTTGCACTCGCTAACTCTCATCCTCTGATTGAACTGTTAGCTTTGAGGAAACCAGACCACGCATGTCACTGGATGGCTATTTCTAATCATTAAATAAATATTGACATTTTTTCTGTATTTTAATATTATTACTGTTGTTTTGAATCTCAAATAATTTTTACTTTCTCGCTAACTTTCAGGTAAAAAAAGTATTGTGATCGTAAAAAAAAATCACTCGAGATTTTGATTAATGTCGATGTGTTATGATCCCGCTAATCTGAAAAAAGGTTGTTCTTGCAATGCCGTCTGTCTGTCCATTCGCCTGTCTGTCCGTCTGTTTCTCTGTTCATCTGCCTGTTTGCCTGTCTGTCTATCTGTCTGTACCTCGGATTAGAGACTAAACTATTTACCGATTGGCCTAAAACTCGGTATATAGGGTTTTAATAGTGTTGCCCCGTGGGGTTTTTGGAATTGGATATTAAACCCTAAAATTAAGGGTAGTTTCCTTAAGGGCGAAAAAAGAAGTAAGTAGATAAGTAAGTCTCTCAAAAAGTTGATGTTCTCTTTCCTTTAACCTCTAAGGGGAAATGGTTGTACAACAATGATATATCTCTATCATTTTAGACTCAATAGTCAATATTTACCTATTTCATTGTTCAACATTTTAGAATTAAGAATTTAATAGCAATGCGATAACCATAAGAGGTGCAACCTCTAATAGAATGCCAAAAATTATAACCGGAAGTCCAAATTTATAAACGAAGTGTTGACCCTTGTAAACCTAATAGTGGCCTTTTTTTATTGATCCAAATAAACAAACGAGGACTTTATTACTTTAAAAATAAAATTATAAAATTTAAAACAAGGAGTCATAAAATGTTTTACGTAAGTATAGCGTAATTTGTGCTCGAGTTTCCAGGTGTATATTGTTTCGTTTCACAAATCTTACTAGTTGGTAAATGTCTCTATTTTAAGATCAAAAAGAGAGAAAGTCTGTGCGGTGCACCGTGACATTTATTTTTTAAGCCCCGCGTCTACCACCCGTTCTACTTAAATATCTTGAACTAATCGCACTAATGTGTTGTGGCTTAGAAACGTTTAATCTAGAGAAAGTAATTAATCATTTGCATAGAAGGAGAGTGGAAAAACATTTATAAAATACACGTTCACTGCACGCGGCTGGGATTGAACCTTGATCTCCCCGTATTCGGAAGTCCAGTTTTACGCGAGAGTAGCGCATCAGACCGTGCGGCCACCGCAGCGGGTAATCTCTAACACACAAATAGTTCCAGAGCCTACATTACCCGTGCGATATTCTCTCTCTCTCTGGTCTTATAGTCGGTGGTTCCGGGGATTCAGAGGGATTCAGGAGGGATTGTGTTGTTTTCGTCCCTTGGCGTGAATACTCTAGGAATACATAATAGCATTACGAAAACACTCAGACATGTCGACGTCAGAGAAGATAACCAATTCGTCCATTTTGGTTTGTCCTAGTGAAAGTAACAACGTCAATGAACATTACGTTGTATACATTCACTTATTTCTCTGTCCATTTGGACTGCAGCTTGTTCCAAACTCTCATAATAAACCAGCAAACACATCATTGATAGTACAAAATACACATTTAACTATTAGTCTACGTTCTGACTGTACTAGGCACAATTCTCGATGAAAATTCACTAGAGTACTTTATATTAGTTTACAACTATGTGACTTTTTTTATTTATTTTATTTAGCGTTCCCTTTATATCTAGTCTTCTGATGACAGGGAGGTAGGGGTTTAAATCCAGAGCTGTTACACTGTTCTGTACGTGAGGGGGTTCCCCGTGACTGTTTTACACTCACAAAACACAAGTGTGAATACATTTCCCACCTACTTTAGTGGCTGCATGGTCTCACGATAGAACAAACTACCGATGATAAGGAAATCAGGGTTCAAATCCTGGTTGGATAGACTGAGGGGGGGGGTTTCCACTCTACTTTCACGCAAATGCGGGTATTCTTCATCTAAATTCAACCTTCCTAATCCCTAGCTCCCTATCGTAATTAGTACATTTGCATATAACCTGAACAGGTAGTATGACGCGGTACTAAAAAAATAGTGTAAAGGATCCTAAGGAACACGTATTTGTAAATTGATAAAAAAAAAGACTATCAAGTCCTGTATTAAAATATATATTCCCTTGGGAGCCTCATTTGCTTATATTTCCGTAAGAGGAATTACTAGATCTCTAACTGGTATATGTTGTGAAACTATCCTGCTACTACTATCAACACTAGTGTCAGATCGTTTGAACCTAGGTCGGTCGAGTGCAATAACTGGAACCTAGGTCGGTCGAGTGCAATAACTGGAACCTAGGTCGGTCGAGTGCAATAACTGGAACCTAGGTTGGTCGAGTGCAATAACTGGAACCTAGGTTGGTCGAGTGCAATAACTGGAACCTAGGTTGGTCGAGTGCAATAACTGCTTGGTGCCTTGTATGTACACACTTAACAGCTTTTAATTTAGCTTTTGAAATGTAGAATTTAGTCTATGAGATTCGATACAGTGGAGCTTGTTGTGGTACTAAGGGCGGAGCTGTTATTTGACCACCAAATATTCCCGATATCCTAGACATGGTATGATTGGCAGTGGCCTCTGTGTCGTGCCTCTGGTTGTGAGCCTTTGGGCATGCAGTCTGGCTTGAGATGATCTTGGCAAGGGCTGTTATTGTTTGGCTTGAAGTGGGGTTGGGGGTAGTCTTTGTGGGTGCCCCTGAACGCGGGTGGTGATATCAACCTTTAAATACTAGGCTGCAGTTTATCGTTCTCTTCTGTTTGGTCAAGTGTCTACGAAGATTCACGAGTTTTCACATTTTTCATAATTCATTATCATATTTAAACCTTTGTATTTGCCCTATGATGCTTTAACAGTTTTTGAATCAATACGTCAACACCAAGACTATCAACTAGTTATAGGCTAGGATTTGAAGAGGGTGGTATGGAGTAAATGCACCCGCATTAAAGAGTAGAGGGGATGGTGAAACTATAATGTCAAGTATCAAGTGAAAAACCAACCTTACTTGTTACAGCCAAGATTTTAATCTCACTCTTCATATATTTGCGAGACTGGTGCCTTAGACTGTGTGACCACAGGCCTAGGTGATGCAAGCTAGTTTTTACAGATGTGTATCAATGCCTTATGCTACGTTTTATGAAAATGAATTGATTAATGATCCCGCATATATGGCCGAGGCGTCTGAGGTGTGAGACTTTCATAGCTTTTGTTAGCCATTGTGTAGTATCCAAAAGGGACAGATGCCACAAATACATTAAAAAAAAATAATAAGATGGGGGGAGTTTAACCCAGAGCGAGTGCCGAGAAGATCTAGGTTGTAAATGCAACCTAGACATT
>CABFOW010010156.1:0-11360 GCA_902141385.1 Timema californicum
TGAGTAGACAATCGGCTAGACTGCCGTACACATTAGCGAACACATATTGGCACAAGAAGGGAAGACTTGCCATGAAGCTGCTATGTAACAAACATTGGAACGGTGTGTGTATGTTTAACGCGATCAATAATCAATAGTCTCGCTTTAAGGTTAACTTGAAAGGTCATGTGTTCATCTCCCCCAAGAAGTATTTATTTAAATGTGTAAGATAACAGCCTGTTGTCACTCGTTCACCTATCAAACTCTGGCCTCCTGGATCAGAGTCAACCCTGCTGGTTGTTTGATGTCAAGTGGGTGTCTCGAGGGTAGTGATCGATGCAACATTGGTGATGGACATAGTAGAAGAGCAATAAATGGATGGATGGCTGGAATGTTTGATGAGTGGAGGTACGGGTGGAGGGGAGAAAGAATAAGGGAAGGATGGATGAACAGAAGTTTTAAAGGAAGAATGGACAGAATGAAGGATGGAAGGAAGGGTATAATTGGTTGGAAGGATGAATTGTAATGTGGGAGAAAGGATATAAATAATAATAGAAGAATGAAGGAAGCAAGGTTAAAAGAAAGGATGGTAGAAATGATATCAGTAGGTATTAAAGGATGAAAGGAATGATAGAATGTTGTTAGGGAGGATGTTTGGTGGGGAGAATTAGTGGTGGGTGGACGGAGGGAAGATGTGTTGGTCTGACGATGGTTAAATGGGGGAATGTGGTATGGGTCATAGACCACTTTGTTACTGAGGACGGAAGAGAGTGGACGATCACGCAAGTAAACACGCGCTCACGGCGGAAAATGCCAACCAACCCTGATTTCACCTTCATCAGCGGCTCCCAAACTTCTCAAACGGTGCACTACCCCAACAACTTCCGTAATTCGGAGCACCATCAAGATAATTTCGAGTAGTTACTATTTAACTCACCTTTCTGGCCATATGTACCGCAGTATATTCAGAGCCTCTATCTTCAGCCTCTTGCACGATGTCCTGTCGACAGGACTAGTCTCATCTACGTCCCAGTGCTCCGAGGTCACCACCATCACGCCAGGGGCCTTCTTCCCTTTGGTTCTTCTAGGTGCACCTGTTTCACAATTGCCTTCTCCCTTCTCAATAGATGCCCCAAATACTATTTAGGTACATTTTTAATTGTTCCCAGAGTTAAACACCATTCACACAGTAACGGTTTTTATGTATTATTATTATTATTTAACATTTCTACTCAATCAATATGTATAATAGTGCACACATGTCAAAAAACTATAAAAAAAGACACACTTCTAGGTGCACCTGTTTTACAATTGCCTTCTCCCTTCTCAATAGATGCCCCAACTACTATTTAGGTACATTTTTAATTGTGCCCAGAGATAAACACCATTCACACAGTAACGGTTTTTATGTATTATTATTATTATTATTTAACATTTCTACTCAATCAATATGTATAATAGTGCACACATGTCAAAAAACTATAAAAAAGACACACACACACACACACACATACCCTTCCAGCCACTGTTTGAATCTCTTTTCGTGTTGGTTGGCCTTGACCGTAATTTGTATTTATAAGATTTAAGAATACCTTAATTTTTACCAACAGGAAGAATTGTACGTACCACGATTTAGGAGCCGCTGACCTAGATCCACGTAGATCTATAGCTATGAGATGGTGCCGCACCCCTTGGAGAACCACACCCAAGGTCGGGTATTCGCAAGGGTCACACCCTCTTTTCATCTGCTATCACGTCATCACCATCCACGGGACTACTTTGAGTTGATGCGGAGATAGACAACATTTGTATTTAACATATAGGCCTATTGGAGTGTTTTGCAGGAATTAGAGACTCTAAGGAAGAGTGAGGAGAAACTTATTTTAGTGTAAATTCACTTTTGACCTCTAACTTAAATTGTAAGTAAGCTTTCTAAACTTAAATATTTCAAAACTGTAACCATATATTTATATCTTAAGATTTAGTGTTAATAATTTTGTTGGTAGCTGTTTTGCAGTCAAAATATAAATACCAGTGTGATTATAAAACCCTGAGTTGGTCTAGTTCGTTAGAACTGTAAGGGTATGTATTTAATGCAACTTGCACAGTAACATGTCGTTTAAAGGGTCACCTTTAATCACTTCTGTTGTTTTTGTTTGTTACGGTTAATATCATCACTGAGGAAACCGTTTGGCTACTATTTGGGAACAGAGTTGCCATTCTCTGCTTTTAATTTGGTCACTCTTCCCTTAAATATGAGGCAGATTTTACATCGCTGGTCCTACGGTGTTGCCAGTGGCTCCTTATTACTCCAGCTCACCACCGTAAGACATAGCTCAAAACGAGGAGATTTGGCAACGTTCAACTGAGAGAGAGAGCGAAGATATGACCTGCAGTTACCTCAGAGGTGATATTCAACACGCACTGCCTCCAAATTAGTATGTGCACGTCACTGGTTGTGTGAGTTTAAGTACCATTTAAAAGGTAAGCTACCACATTCTGTATCACTTGTCATTGTACAGGGTGGCCCATGGGAAAGTAGCCCGCCTCCTATATCCAGCAGGTGCCTCACTCTGAATGGGAGGAGATCAATCCCCTCCCACCCATATTTTGACATGAAGAAAGATCAAGTGAACTGCTTGTCTAAAGCTTTATTGACGCATTATTCATGTCACAATATGGGTGGGAGGGGATTGACCTCCAATTCAGAGTGAGGCGCCTGCTTGATATAGGAGGCGGGCTACTTTTCCGTGGGCCATCCTCTATGTTTCACGTTGTATATTTTGGTGCGATAAATAATATTGTTTTTTTAACCCAGTCCCTTGTTGTCACCAAGATTGTGCACCCCTGGTCAACTGTCCAGTCTGCCCATTTATAAAAACAGGGCTGACCATGACCAGGTCAGTCAAAAAGGGGATCCTATACAACTTAGGAAATGTTGTCCCGATTTCATTGTCGTCCTAAAAGGGTCGTTAACAACATATTAATTGGTCACCTCCCCACTCACCCAGATTTGGCTACCATCTTGGAAAAATGGTGCCCAAAATAAGTTTTTTTTTGTAAAAATCTCGCTTAAAAATTACATAGCACAAATAAAGAAAAACACGTAATAACGAAAATTAATTCACACAAATTTATATACATAAATGGCTATATATGGCTATATAGGAAGCACCGTTTAGGCTCTAAAGGTGCGAGTAACTTCTTAATTTTGACCTAACACCATTTTGTAGCATCAAAACTCAATGATGTTTTTTAAAATGACAACCTAAGGTCCTTATTTATTTTTAAACTGACCATTCTAGCATCTTATGGAATTATGCTTGTAAAGTAAGTATTTTCAAGTAATAACATCTAGTATCATAACAATAATCTTGTTTTCACCGCTATTGGTACAAAAACCGGTCCCAACTTGATGTCTGTAATGAATTAATCGGATTGAGCTTGCTAATCTTAGATTAACATATTTTAATGTTGTTCAAAATGGGAGAGATAAATATTGACTAAGTTGACAAGTGAACTAGGCCACCAACAAGTCGAGGACAGTAGGATGTACACAAATGAAACAAAATATATTGCACAAACTTTCTAATAGCGATATTGTGCTTTTGTATTTATTGAAATTAGATAAAATATCCTATATTTATTGTACCGTGGATAGAGACTAGCCCAGCACCAAACACATCTTTATACTCACCCTATTCAACAGACAAGCTGGGGTCTCGTACAATAACAACGATCACGCCACGGAACAACCTTGTTCATACGCACTGCAAAAAACTCTGTATGGGAAGTCGGCGGTTTATTCAAGTGTTCTCCTGACTAAAACTATTCGTTTAAAGCGCGTATGCGCGAGATGGCCGTTCTAAGTGGATCCCTGTGCCTCGTGTGGCCGAAGTCACCCCCACCCCCTTGGCTGTGTGTCTTAACGGCGCTGTGCGCAGGCGTTGTGGAAGCCGTAGTCTCTATGATTGGATATTTATGACCGCTCTATGATGTCATTCTTTCCGTCCATGTTTCCCCCTACTGAGCAGAACCAAATATAAGCCTATGCCTAGCAATGCAAGGCACGCTTTGATTCCATATAGATGTAAGGCACACCTGGGCGCTATGTAGGCCCCTAGGATTATTATAACGTAAGTTATTGTAAAGGAAGGAAATTAATCTTGGGCCACGATCGAGTATATTTCAGGTTAGGGTTCTAATCATGGTGTATATTTTGTAAGTTATTGTAAAAGAAGGAAATTAAACTTAGGCCATGATTATTCTTTATTCAGGTCTGGGTTCTAATCGTGGTTAAATGAAGCCTGTCTATCTGGAGTTGTTAAGAGTCTATTTATTTATTGTGTTAACAGTCAGATGACTTGAATTCTTTGCTGCTATGTTTACAATCTTGTGGGACACATTAGATGTTAGTTTATTTATTGTGTTAACTGACAGATTACTTTACTATTTTGTTACTATGAGAACATTCCAACATATATGATGTATCTGACATTAGCAAGCAAACTGTTGCGAGCATTTTTCTTGCGTAGGCTTCTGACTTTATATTACATGTAACTGCAAGCGATTGTTACAGAACCTCCCTTTTTTTGAGATTGTTATATTTTTCCAGGGAAGTGATGTACATTTATCCCTTGTTCAGTCAAGTCATATTTATCAGGGACGGCTCTCCTGTCAAACGCCGAGTAAGATATCCTGTAGTATTTCTATAAATGTTAGGAGCATTGCCTTGTTAGTTATATCGGAGAGTTAGTATTTTCTCCAAGTCTAATAGACCATATTGTATATACTATTCTATGTTAATATCCACTCTAATAAACTGGCCGTTGGGCCATATTAGCTACCTCCGCTTCGTTCTTGTCTGTACCCAGTCTTACTCATGGTATTTTCCCTCAGGGTTAGCTGTAAACGTGCTGGTGAGACAGGGGTCAGTTGGGCTTGCAGAGAACAGACCAATAAAGGTCCCTGGTGATTACTTGTCTTTTACATTGTAGTATTGCAACTCCCTAACTGTGGTGGTTGGTTGGAACATAGGCGGTACAGCTAAGGTACTGACTGACCCCACAGGAAGTGCGGATGATTATGAATTTATATATAATATATATATAATATTAGTACCACATGCACGTTTGAATCAAGATGTCCACTCAATGAATCGTTAATGTGGAATGTACAAGCCCCTTTCCTTTACATATTAACATCCACGGTCGTGAATATCGAAGGAGCTGTAAAAGAAAATATTAGAAAATGTTGGGAATACCATAATATTCTTAATGTAGTGGTTATGTATCTAAATGGTTTGTGTTTGACCGGTGATTTCATTAATACGCCAAGTCTTGAAGCTGATAAATGTATAGAAGCTCGTGTATTTACTTACAATCCTTTCCGACAAACTAACAAACTTTATGAATTTTCTCAAGAGTTAATCGTAAAAGGAGCTTATAGAATTTATAAAGGTAAACTATTGAATGACCTTGGTCACCCAATTAAGGTCCCCCTTAAAGAAAATGAACCACTCGAATTTTTTTCTGTGACACCGTTTAACCTTTTTGGGAAGTTTAACTTAAAGTTATTATTAGGATGCACCTGTTTAATGAATGAGTTATAAGGGTTGTAAACTTTTATTCTGACCATACTTGTCAAATCTTGGGATGAAGGATAAAAAAAAAAGAACATACATTTTTTTGATTTATTTAACAAAATATAATAACAGTTATAATTTTGGTGATTTATTAAACACAGGTAACGATTTAAAAACTCTTCTGGCCATCATTTTTCAAGTTTAAAGTACTGCTGGGAGCAATGATGGTTACACTCTGTTAAAAGTATATTTCAATTTGCATAATTAAACAAGAGCTGACAGAAATTATATTACACTATACACGTACAGAGGGAGGACCCTCGTCCAGCCGGCCTACTGGGACCGGGTGTCATCCGGATTAACTCAAATCCGGTCATAGAATTATAATAAAACTGCATTAAAACGATTATATTACTACAAATTACCCTTTATTTCCACGATAACAAATTTAAAAAAAACACTTGAAGCATGTTACAACCATTATTAACTCATTAAAAAAGAGTAAGATTTGTTTTGACGATTTTGAATGACCTCTACAAGTGGAAAGTTCACTCAGACGTTTCACCATCATAATAAATGCGAATAAACTGGAAATCCGGATCAACGAGTGCTGGATAAACGAGGTTACAATTTATTAGAAATAAAATAACTATTTTCTAATAACGTTCACTAATTCTCAACTGTTGTTAATTAAAAATTAAAAGGTGAATATGACCTATACACCTCTATAATTATTGATAATATGAAGAACTTTATCCAAGAGTTTAACAAGTTATCAAATATATCTTTATACCTCCGGACTTAAGCGGTCGCTTTTAACAACTGTATGCTCAACCCTTCTGGAAGTTAAGGCTTTTTCCCATATGACGGTAGAGAAAATGTTTTTTAACGTGTAGGTTGTAAACGGCACCTTGATTGATTGAACCTAGATTAACCTCACACGTCCACAGAGAAAGATGAGGTTTTGTCCCTGTTAGGTTCGGTAGAGAAAATGTTTTTTAACGTGTAGGTTGAAAACGGCACCTTGATTGATTGAACCTAGACTAACCTCACACGTCCATAGAGAAAGATGAGGTTTTGTCCCTGTTAGGTTCTCATGATTTCTCAGGTTCGTCGTCTGTCTTAGCGTTGAAGTCTCCGGACTGTATCATGGGCACTTGCCTCAGTCTGTCGTCCAGGGTATCAGCCACTCCGTTCCACGGCTGTATCCGCGCGGTCGCAAACACCAGATAAGGGATGCTGCACAAGAAGTACATGAAGGCTGCGATGAGGAATATCACTCTCCAGCCCTGAGCCGCACCCTGAGGAACAAGGTCATTAGGCGAGTGGTTAGTATTCCTGATTTTGGCAGTATCTATAGGCTGGTCTCAGGAGCCAACCAACCTACCGGTACATGAAATAACCAGAAGTTAAGCTTAACTAAGGGGTGGTTGGCTTCCGAATCCTCGCTATGTATACGGACTTAGAGCTTGTGAAGTGTGATCATGTCGCAGACTTTTGTATCTATCTCATTACTAGTGATACATCAAATTGAAACATAAAGCACAGGTGGGCGCGTAGACTAAAAGTCAGGCTTATCTTTTCAGTAAGGGAAGGTCATGCTTAAAATACCCAACTGGATATTCTGAGGGCATTTTATCATACATTGTTTTTTTTATCATACTTCCGCTAACCGAGGTACATTTCCTCTAGTATCCCCATCCTATTAGTAAAATTACTATGTGGATAGTCCGGGTGGGCACTAAGAAACGATATAAAAACAACTGGTTGGCAATAAAATATTAAAATAACCATCTATCTTATTTGATAGAGATGTTTGATATCCTATAATCACCTAAAGTAAATATAACTTTCTCAAAGGCTTATACAAGTAGTTGACTTCCAGAGGATGCCCAAACCCACCCATCCACCTCCACTCTTTCGCATAAATAATCCAAGGCAGTGAAGCACAGTTCTGCCAACCAAGGTGGTGTAGTTCAGTACTGCCAACCGAACCCATTTTAAATACTGTGCAAATAAGATACTGATCGCTGTGCCATCATAAGAATTGTCACCATTTTAAAACATGGTCTTAAGCATACCAAAATAAACTCTTAAGAGTATTAACACGTTTCATATAAAATATTTTACACTATCCTCTAAATCATAATCCAAACTTATATTATTGTTTGCTCATTGTTTTAATTTATCGCCGCAGATTTTCTATTTTGTTCTTTTATTTAATCGTTTTCACAAGACACTTTATAATTATTACGGATTTTGTTGTTGATGATGATGATGATTCGGATTATAATAATGTGGACCCGTGTATGCCTTAAGTTTGAGCAGTAATTATAACAATGCCAGTTTTTATGATGATGACGCGTGCATTCCTTACTGCGCACTTGTTATCACACGGCTATGATGGTCTGATTATATGTATTTCTTACTGTAGGATTACTGATTGGTTAATTGTCGAAATTAGTTGAGATTTAACATTGTACACGATTTATTTGGTTGACTACACTTTCGCTAGTATAAAATTGACATTAAAATGATACAGTTTTTTTGTTTGTTTACGAACTGACGTGTAGAGCCAGAGCTAGTGCTATCACAAACTGAGATTTTATCTCTCTGGATTACTACAATTCTATGGGATATTATGTTTTCTGTGATATGACTAGGTTTCTGTGTATATTTAAACGCACAAGCTGCTTATATATGACCTACCCCTTGCTTCTTGGACCCCTTGTCACCAGTGTTAAAACTAACTAATAGAAGAAATCCTGGCAACCTGATGTTGTGAAGGCTAGCTTCCTATTGGGTAAAGGCAGCCAGCTCATGCATCACCTGATTTTCAATTAGAACGGAGGGTTTATTTTAAAAGAAAGAAAGTTTAAAAACGTATTGTATTGAAATTACTTCTGAAAACGCGTGATTATCCATGGATAAAGTATTAAAAGGAAACTTTACATACAGTTCTTTAAAGAAAAATACACTTCATCAATGATTTTTTGAATATATGAGAGGGGTTCAAAACAGTATCGTTACAGCTTATTGAAGTATTGTGGGTGCCTACATTTGTTTTTTGTATCCTTTTTCAAAGATACTTGATCCATAGTAACATTTTTTTAAACAGTTGAAGGATACATTAATTACCTGGTACACACCAGTACAATGCGATGAATAACACTAGTCCATCGTGTTGAACTCAAATGTTCAAGTATATGCATATGTATAATTCATTCACGAGCTAAGTTTACCTGGACGACAGCTCAAAATTTTACTAGAAGTAGTCCCTAATATATTACTACGCCAACAGCTGACATCTATCACTTTGGATGACTGTAATGAAAACATATGGTAATATATTAATGTGATAGTTAACCACAAGTAATTTAGGCCAATATTATTTATATATTTATTTAAAGACGGACACAAAGTTTATTTTTCGTTTTATTCCACTTAAAAGAATATTCACACCACTTTCACAAAAACTTCTAACGAACATAGTTTCAAAATGGCGACTGACAAAATTAAACCATATGGTTGAACATGACGGTAAATAAATTGTTTACAATGATGCGGACACGCAGTTGATGAAAGTATTTTATACAGTTAAATATTTCAAAATACGATAAAATAATCATAAAATCATTTATTGTATGTAAAAAAATGACAACAATTTTCTCTTTTCACAAGTAAATACGATGACTGTATTAAAAGGTATTGATGTGTGCACTATATTACACAAAATCAGTAACGTTCCAAAACGAAAAAAATAAGTACTTTTAATTATGTTTAAAATATTGTTTCGAGTTGGATAAAAATAAATTATTTAAAAAATGAAATAATATGAGAAAACTTAAGTTTACGGTATTTTAAATGTAATATATAACAGGTAATTAAAGATCTTTACATTTATAACAAAGCAGTGATCTTTTACAAGTGTTGGCAACCCAAAACCTAAACATATGATTTTCGAACTGTCATCCAGGTAAAAACCTATCGTGAACGGACTTTACCAACCAGGTTTTTAAGCACAGCCCCTGCTAGCGGGGGTGAGATGACGCCGGTAAGGGAGCCCACTGCATTCATCATCCCTGTCAGTGACCCTGCGAACAACCCTTGCTTTATATAATTTACCCTCATTTATCTCGTAAGGTAAAGTGTTTACCTTGATTGTTTACTCTATGGTGATATATTACAGATTAAATTTAAGGGAGATTGTAAGTTCAGTTTAACTTTTACACTAAGGACCTTATCTGACATCTAGAGGAGCTACTAGATAAGCTTTCATGTATTCATACGTAAAATCATGAGATCTGCAGCTGTTGCTTTTGAATATAATATATGTTATCAATACCTCTAAATTATACTAATAATATATTGAACCATTATCAATGTTCATTAATCTCTGAGTATCTCTTCGAGCTTCTTTACCTCAAAATATCTAGTTCAAGTCCCTGTTGAAGACGGTAAAAGTTAGATATTGTTAAGATTATAATCTTGGAAAACATTATAATTACTGGCATGCACAAATATAGAAAATTAAATATTGCAAGTTGGGTTTTAAAATATTACTTAATTAAAAGAAAAATTATCTCTAGATTCATATCTCTTCAAGTATGATAGGAGCTACAGAGCTATGGAATAACTGATAGGCCTCTCCTAGAGGTGTGGGGGCAGGTTTTGATGGAGGAAATAAATTAAGCGTTAAAAATGTAAATAAAAAAAAATGACCTGCGAAGTTAGGAGCGATGTCTAGTGGAGTTTGAAAGTAACCGGAAGTGAAGGCCCCAACCGTTGTGAATGAGAGGGTTAGCAGAGTGACAGAGAACACTACGTCACACCCGGCGAACGTCATAACCAGCAGTCCGACCGCGGGTATAATGTTGGCTGCAACAAAGATGGGTCAAAGGTCAGATAGCTTGTGATTGCCCTTCACGAACACTTGAATTCCCCTGTTTTTTACTGACCGACTCATCAACTCATCTCCCACTCCCCGGTGGTGTAAAACGGAACGCAAATTAAGGTAAGTTATCTTTAAGTTTTTACGACAATGATTATTTTGGATAAGAAATTTAAATATTTATCCAGTAGATATGTTTAGTTACATTTTTTAAAAGCTAATAATCTAATTTATTCTTGAATATTTGTCATGAGCATAGTGGACCTTTGATAGGGCACTTAATTTAAACTGATACAAACAGATAAACATAGGAAATACAGAATTATTAGACTAACTTTATTTTCTCTCTCCAGTTTGTACATTAAACGTGAGGATTTATCTTAATCTCGATGTAGAAAGTTTTACGATTGCAATGATTTGTAGCTTTATGTAACATTTGTGATAATATAAGATATTTCAGATAATGCAACATTTTTCAATCGTTCATTTGGTGTGCGTGTGTTTATTTTCTATGAGAAATAAACCAGAAATAAGCCATTAGAGATATTAATTATTAATATTGTATCCCCCATTACCCAGTTGGACTCGTGCACGAAACTCACTGTTTTTTAAAATTCCAATAATAGAAAAAACTTATTCTACCTGCCATCAACTAATTGTCTCACCATGTCATTCATTATTTAGTGGCCATTGAGGAACTAAACGTTGTCTAGTGTTATAACAACCACGAATACGTTCGTATTGGTCTCTGGAGAGAGTTGTGTTTCCAGGTAAGTGCGATTAGTCTTTGTAAACTCTACAATAGTATCCAACATATGTTTATGAATTATTGTGAGAGATTTGTATGTTTCTAGCCAGATACAGCAATCCATATGGGGAAATAGATAATCGTTTAGCTTTTAATAA
>CABFOW010010157.1:0-11359 GCA_902141385.1 Timema californicum
TAATTGGCCCCATTGTTATGCAAATGTGCCCTCGTGGTAGCAAAAGCATCCTACTGTCCTCCCCGCTGGAATACCCCAATTTGGGTGTTCCTGAGCTCAATAAATGATTTACTGGAAGTTAATTAAGGGCAGCGTTGAATCGAGTGCGACGCACGGTGGTTGGCTCAAACAATGTGTCCTATGGTGTTGACAAAATGGTCATCTGTTTCTCGACGAGTGCTGCTAGAGATATTTAACTCTCTCTGGGAGGAGAGTGTAATACAAACGGCATGAAAAATTTCCTTTCTGATTCCTATTCTAAAACCGGGTAAAAGTGCGGAGTTAACTAGCTCTTATCGGTTTATTGCACTCTCATCCTATTTTGGTAAAATTATAGAACGCTTAGTTAAAGCCCGTTTAGAACTATTTCTGAAAATGAACTCCTTAATCCTATGCAATTTGGTTTTAGAAAGGGACGTTCCACACCTAATAGCCTCTCTATATTAGGTTCTGATTTAAATTTCTCTATCACAAAACTCATTTGTATCAATTTTTTTCCTCGATATATAGGGTACGTACGATAATGTCGAGTATTCTGTGTTATTTAATAAATTTTTTCGCCTGGGTTGTTATAGCAGAATATGTTACTGATTAAGCTATTTATTTCAGAATAGATCATACAATGTAAAGATAGGACAAGCTAGATCATCTCCTTGAACACAACGAAGGGGCCTACCACAGGGATCAGTGCTCTGTCCTTTGTTATATGCAGTCTATTCGAACAATATTGATAGCTCTTTTCCGGTTGGTATAAATACTCTACAGTATGCGGATGATATGGTAATATACGTTCGGTCTTGTAATTTGTCAGAGGGGGTGGGTAAGTTACAATCAGTGTTTCCTTTGATTTCAAATTGGTTGACAGCCCATTTTTTGACTTTTAATGTATCTAAATGTTTTGCGGTAATCTTCACCCAACATAGAGTGCGAAATAACTCAATTAGGCTAGTTTATCAAGGCCATCGAATTCAGGTACAGCCAACGGTGCAATTTTTAGGCATGACACTAGACGTGAAGGGATCTTGGCTCTCTAATGTTTTGGAACTATCTGAAATATGTGACAGGTTTAAAAATACTATGAAATCAGTGGCGGGTGTCTCGTGGGGCTCCCACCCACATACAATGTGGTATACCATGGTCTTTTACATGCTAGATTGGAGTATGAGTGTTTTTTTATATCACACTGCATCAAGATCCACACTAGCAAAGCTGGATAAGATCCAATATGCGGCTTTAAGACTGTACATGGGCGCTTGTCGTACATCACCAACCAACCAACCAACGCACTCCTTACTAAAGTGGGAGAACACCCTTTATTTCTTAGGCTCCGTCTGTTGGCGGACAAGTTTTATTTTACTAAAGATTGTTCAACTTCTAGTTATCTTTGACGCAGACTTCGGATCCTTACAAATTACGCTGAAACAAAACAATATTGGTTAAACAAATATGCCCTTCTCTGGTGGATAGTTTTTTGGGTTTAAATAAACTCCGTCAGTATATTTGTTCTCTTCCGTATCCGGTACAGTGTTTCAATGGGGGGCATGATTCCCTCTGAGATGTACCGGTGATGTTATATATTCTTGATTCAGGAATAAAAAGAGTTACCCATCCGATCGAACAGAAGTTAAATGCAGTAAGGTATATGAAAGAAAGATGGAGTAGAATACAAACTTATATTTACAGATGGTTCTAGGAGGGGAGGAGAGCCAGCCCTAGTGGGTGCGGCCTTCTATGACAGTAGTATTAATTATGGCCAGTCATATAGACTACAATCCGATGCATCAATATTTACAATATAATTATTTGCTATCTTACAGGCGTTTAAATATATCTTATCTTTACGTCCGCAGCTTGTAGTGGTATTATGCGACTCCCGTAGCGCTTTGGAGGCTATAAGTGGCTTGTCAAGCCCTCCATCACACTCATTGATAGTTCAAATACTCGAAGAGTGCGCCTCTCTACGAGATAGGGGTTACGAATTGGGGTACCAATGGATTCCTAGTCACGTGGGTATAATGGGTAATGAGAAAGTAGATAGTTTTGCATCTAGTGTGAATTTATTTTCTATTGTACAGGAAATCCCGCTACCGTATAGCGACTTTATACCGAGGGTAAAACACAGAAGTCGGGTTAAATGGAGCGAATGGTGGGAGATCACATGCCATCAGAAAGGGTTAGTATATCCGCTAACTGGCCTTCAGAGGCTACATGATTGATGTCAATCTCACCGCCCTCACACTTTTTACGCATGAAGTGGTAACGTATGTCTATGTCTTTAGTTCTCTTGTGGAACTCTGGGTTCCGCACATGATGCATTGCACTCTGATTATCAACTGCTAGAATTGTGGCCTCTCCCACTGTTTCCCCAATGTCAAGTAGAAGATGTTTAAGCCAGATTACTTCTTTGGCTACAGTTGATGCATCAATGTATTCAGCTTCGATGGTGGAAAGGAAAAGGTTTGTTGACGTTGACTAGCCCATGTTATAGGGCCGTTGCTCAATTTAAAGAGGTATCCAGTTGTGGAACGTTGGGTGTCCAAATCGTTTGCGAAGTCAAGAGTCCAAGAAGCCAATTAATGTGGGTGGATTCTCACTCCTCGTAAATTCAATGCCATAGCTGGATGTGTCTTTTAAATATTTTAAGATGCGTTTTACTGCATTCCAATGACTCTATCCATAGTTTGCCAAACATCACTCACGTTTCCAACTGCATACATGTTGTCTGGCTGACTAACTATTGCAGCAAACATCAAACTGCCAACAGCTTCTCGATAAGGTACTTTTATTTCTTCAGTTTGCCCTTTGTTTGAACTCAAGTGAGTGTGTGGATCAGCAGACACACTGATTGGCTTAGAGCCTTCAAGATAGAATCTCTTGATTATTTGTTTGATATAATTGGCCTGATGTAAAAATATTGATCCGGTCACATTATTTTGTTTTATTTCCAGGCCCGCAAAATAATTTGGTTCACTGATTGTGACTTCCAAGGTTGTCTTCAGTTCATCGAGTACAAGTTGTAGTGCCATTTTGTTTTCAGCCAATATCAGTCCGTCATCAACATGTAATGCAAGTAGAACCTTTGTTTAATTGAAATCACCTCGATAAAAACATTTATCTGCAGTACTTTGGCTGAATCCAAACATTTTCAGGAAACCATCAAAATTTTCGTTCCAGCAACGTGATGATTGTTTGAGGCCATATAATGACTCTCTTAACTTGCAGACAAGGTTTCAGTCAACAGTGATTCCATCTGGTGGAAGCATGTAGATATATTCCTTGAGTTCACCAATCAAAAATGCAGTTTTCACATCAAACTGCTTGATTTCATAGTTGTGTTAAGCTGCGAAAGCGAGTAGGACTCGTATAGAGTCATACCATGTTGTGGGAGAGTAGGTGTCGTAGTCGACCCCTTATTTCTGTGCAAAACCTTTAGCGCATAGCCTTTATTTATATTGTGAAATGTTTCCGTCTCTGGTGCGTTTAACTTTGAAGACCCATTTTGAACCTATAGCATTTTTAGCAGGAGGTAATGATACTAGCGCCCAGGTGTTGTTCTTTTCCAGCGTATCCAGTTCTTCTTTTATTGCATTAGTCTACTGCCCTGCATCGGAACTCTTCATGGCTTCCTTGTAGGTCTGTGGTACATTTATTTCAACTAGATTAGCTTTATAGCGTTTTGGAAGCCTGATGACATCTCTTGGTCATAGCTCATAATTTGCTTCAATGTGCCCAGGTTCTTCATTGTTCTTTTCGGGATGTTGAGGGCCTACGTCCTCCTGCTGAATTCTTTGAACGGAATGATGTGTGTTTTCTATCACTACTGAGACTACAGTGTTTCTTTTAGGAATGAAACTACTTGAATTTTAATTGAAAATCACATTTCTTGAGACTGTAATTTTCCGTGTAAATTGATCCAGCAAACGATAGTGGTTTGAGTTTCTATGATATCTTACAAGGATGAGTTTCTTGCTCTTTGGTACTAGTTTGTTTCACACTTCCTTTGCTAAATGCATGTATGCCTCACTGCCAAAGGTTCTTAGATATGACACTACAGGCCTTTTCTCCACTCCACATTTCATAGGGTATCGAGTTTGGTGCTTGAGAGGTTGGAGTCCTGTTTAGAATATAAACAACTGTGTTTACTGCCTCTGTCCATAAATATATTGTCATATCCTTTGTCTATAACATTGAACGTGCACTTTCCATTATGGTTCTCGTGTCATGTTAGGCTCTACCATTTTGCCCAGGAGTATAAGGTACCGTTGTTTCAAACTCAATTTCATGTTTTGACATATACTCTTTCATTCCCTGATTATAGTATTATGTCCCATTGTCAGTGTGTAGGGTCTTAATAGTGTATTCATATTTAGTCTTGATCATCTTTGCAAAATCTTTGAAACACTCAACAACATCTACTTTGTGCTTGATGAAAAATACGACACGATAGCCCGAATAGTCACCCTTAAATAATACAAAATATTTTGCACCCTGAACTGATGGTGTTGACATTAGACCACACACATCATTATAAATGAGTTCGCCTGGTTTAGCCTTGGCATGCTTTGAGGGCTAGAACGGTAACCTGTGCTGTTTACCATACTGACACGAATCACAGAAGAAATCTTCAAGATAATGAATATTGACACCTTCAACCAAGTCTTTGGTGACCATTTCATACAGAGTTCTCTTATTTATGTGTCCGAGTCCATCGTGCCACACTTTTAGACTACCACCCGCAGTGAAATCCAGGCCAACTTCTTGATGTAGAATCACTGTACGGAATAACATTCCATACAAATTGTTGGTTTCATGGACCGCACTTGCTACTAGCTCACCGTTTTCGTAAACTTCTGCGTATCTATCATCCTTGAGGATTTTCATTCCTTTTACAGTTATTACACCTCCAGAGAAAATACTATTTCTTAGTTCAGGAATGTACAACACATTTGTGATGATTGAGACACAACAACTACCTTTGATCAATTTTTTTATTTTGATGTTTCCTCTTCCCTTCACAGATATACCTTGGTTGTTTCCAAGCACAACACTCGTATTTTCCACAGTCTCTTCAAACTTATAATCACGACGATTAGTCGTGTGTACAGAAGTGCCATTGTCCAGTTATCTTCAGTGGTGACTGCTGACATTAGTATAACATCCTGCTTCTCTGCACTGAATGCTGAGAAATTACCCTGTTGGTAACGGCCACTGTGAGTGTTTTGCTGTCCGTTTTCTCGGGGTTCCTTAGGTGCGGGACAGTCACTTGCGTAATGTCATTTTCTTTGGCAGTTATAGCACGTTAATCTTGGTTTTCCTGATCTATTCTTTGGTTTTTGATTGGACTTTTGAGAATTATTAGACTTTTGAAAATCGCTTTTCAAATTTATCGAAGATGAAAATGCACTTTCCGACTGTTCATTTGATGTAAGACTAGCCTCTTCATCCAAGAGACGTGCCGTCGTATTTGGGATTTTCTGTCTAACCTCGTCTAGTGAAAGCCAAGCTTGTCTGAAGTTTTGAAATTTGAGAGGTAGACTAGATTTTCTATCTTGGCAATTTGCTGAGCAATGGAGTCGTTGGCATCCATCTTGTACTGATGAAAGCGTTCGTGGACTAGCATTTTGTTCATTTATGATTTTTGCTCAAATATAGAGTCTAATTTCTTTAGCATTTCTTTAGACGAGTCGCAATTTTCAACTAATGTGATCTTTGATAGTGCCATAGCTGTAGTGAGCGTAAACATAGAAATTGCGTTGTCTTCATTCCACTTTTCTAGTTCCTTCTCTTTGTCTATTGCCGGCTTTTCTATATCACCTTTTGCAACATCAAAGACTCTTTTTGCCCTTAGGGACATTTAATCTGAAATTTCCATTGGTGATAATTATTGCCGTCAAACCTGTTTACGAGTGCCACGTCAACCTTTTCGGCCATTATTTCTATTTTGATCTCGTGAATCGTATAACTTCAAACACAAGACACGAGGCTGTTAGCTGATCGCGCTAACATAAAATGGTGAATCACGTCGCTTCCAAACGCGAACGCGAATTCACAAAACGGTTTTGTGAATTACCCGACGTACAGCTTTTACGGAATATTACTCGAATATTTACGCAGTTGTTGGGTGCCTGTTAAGACTATAATTGAGGTTTAGAACGCATTATTCTTAATTAACACAACACACATGGTAATTGTAAAACACGACTGTTACATAACGCCAAAAGAAGAAGACCAATTTTAATGAATGTATTCATGCGCCACACTATTGCGCACTCACACGGTTGGATAAGTGGCTTAGCCTAGACAAGCATGATCTTTTAAATATGTTTCGACATTAACACTTGTGGTATTTATCAGATGAAGTGTCAATTTTATCCCTATTTAATGAAGATATTGATGCACAAACAAAAATTAAATTGTGGCAAATTTGTGTAATGTGGGTAAAAACACGAAAAGGAGATACATTGTATTGTATCACCTGGTAAGATTAAAGAAGTTTTTTGCTAAACTTAAAAAAAATGCTTTTCATAGTTTTATAAAGTTTAGGGTTTCTTCTTCCTCTTTCCATTTTTTTAAAGGGGGGAAGCAGAAACAGTATGTGTTGTGGTGGCCAAGAGCATAGACAATTTTACCCAGACTGAAAAAAAACCCATTTAATATTTACACCTACAATAATTTTGTATTTGTAGATAGGCCTGATTAAACTTTTAGGCAATGTATATATGTTGATATGTTTATTAAAATTTCAGCATAAAGCTGATACTAGTTAACGTCATACAATTTAGCGGAAATTTTTATTGGAGAAAGTATGACCAGATTTAAAAGAACCAAGGGCTATGCGTTGATTTAAACTCAAAATTTTATTTCCCCCCCAAATAAAGGACATCCTAATGTGTATAAACCAAACAAGTACTAACGTGTAAAAAGTTGTAAAATGTATGCACTTTACATAACAACCAACATAATACACAAGAGTGGAGTGAACAAAGATGTATAGAAAGATTTGGAGAGATTTAAACTGTAAAATATATAATATTATGTACAAAGAAGAGTAATTTTGATATATTAGTTGCATTACTACACTA
This sequence comes from Timema californicum, assembly GCA_902141385.1. Lineage (NCBI taxonomy): Eukaryota > Metazoa > Arthropoda > Insecta > Phasmatodea > Timematidae > Timema > Timema californicum. The sequence goes on from CABFOW010010157.1 coordinate 7,122, forward strand.
TTTTGATAAATGATTTAAGACCTCACAATCCAACATACCGAGACATAAAATATAACTACTCGTGTAGAGGTGTGCAGATGAAATACATGCATTAAGAAAAAGAAATAAACTTATATTTACAAAATTCAAATAAATACCTACCTTAATCAATACTGAAATGAGCCAGGCTACTCACTAAAATAAAAAATAAAACAAATCTACGATTAATTAAATAAAATAAAAATCAACTAGAAAATGTACTTAAAAGTCACTGGCATCATTATTTGGAATTGTCCTTTCGGCCTCCTAGTCGACTTTTTTTTTTGCACCGCGTTTTACTATCTGTTTGTATTAAGCGATTATGTACTAATTACACTAATAATTTGGCAGATTGTGAAGGCTATATTTAAAGGAAGTGTAACTGAATTTAAGTGGTGAGAGAATGAAAAACTATTTTGGAAAAGCCATGTTCAGAACACCAGACTGAGATTCTCACCTCGATCTCATTATCACCAGTCTAGTTTGCTGTGAGAGTAGCGCCTTAGTAGACCATACGGCTGAAGTGGGTGTCAACAAGTTGACCTACCAAGCCTCTCAAATATATGTTAGCATTTTGTCTACCAGTTGACTGTTGAACACTTTGTCCTCCTATGCATGAAATGGTTGACCATTTGGTTCATTTCCCCCACTTGACTCACCCAACAACCTTTCAAATATTTGTTTACAATTGATTGATCGAATGTCCATGACATGGTCCTACTCGTGTCAGTCACTTTGTCCTCCAGTGTCAACCAATTTGTTGTGATTCGTTTGCACCTATTTATTATTGTTAGCTCTCTATAATTCCAACGCTCTTTTATTGGTGTCAGTCTTCCCTTGCATGGTATGCCTGAGTGAAGCAAATTTCTTACTTTTCGCTCCAAAGGTAATCATTTCAACGGCTAACGTAAGCTAGTGTTGAGCTTTAATTTCTTATAGCTCTTACTTGCTTATTTCCAAGAACTGAGGTCCGAATTATTACAAGGCACATTCTTCTGTCCTTTCTCTTCTCCCTAATCTTCGTCAAACTGCATTTCATTTACTCTTTGATTCAACCCGAATCATAGTACGGAATCTTCACTTTAAGGGGCAGAATATAATATTTAGCACCGCGTCTTACTACCCGTTCGGGTCATACGCTTTAAGTACTAATTACTCTAATGGATTAGGAATTGGAAAGGTTGAATTAGAGGAAGTGAACCCGCATTTGCGTGGAACCACCCCCAGTTCACCCAACCAAGATTCGAACCTCGATCTCCCCGTCCTCAGCAGTAGAGCTCAACACGACAAGCGCGTTAGTCAACTACGCCACCAAGGTGGGTTAAGGGGCAGAATAATACGGATAAAAAATAATCATCTTATTTTCTATTGCGACCATGGGAAATTTTTATGGAAACATCTTAGCTGATTTTGAAGGTTACAAGCTTTTTTTTCTGGTTTCCTTCTGAATCACTATTTAATTTGAACGAATCTGGTAAGGATTTATGACCTTTTTAAGGCATGTAATGAAATAAATTAAACTATAGAAGGCTGGGGGGTTACTCAATTGTACCTTCTTAAAAATGCTAAATAATATAATTTTTTTATTGTTCTGTAGACATATTTTCCCTTTGAATCCGCACGGTGTAGGCTACTTTGTCACATTTGGGTGCAATGGCGTCACAAGCCCAACGTCTTAACGTCAACCATTCCAGTAAAATGTATGCTTGAAAATACTGTTTACCACCTTTATTTAAGCCGGGCCTTGTGTACCCAAATATAACTACTTATTTTTGAAATAGTATTCCTCTGCCAATGCTAATGAACGAAGCAAATGTTATTTGAACTATCGGTCATTTGGTATCAGGTTGACTCGGAGGGAAGGGGGGTTGATTAAATGAAAATTAAGTAATACTAAATAGTACAATTTGAGAATCACATTGTAACGATGTTACACAAAAGAAGAAACCAAGTTACTCCAAAGAAGAAATAAACTGTATAATGGTCCTTATCATGAGCTTGTACTCACCGCCCGCCTTGCTGAATGGGGCACTCCGGAGCTCACNTCACCGAGGGAAGTACAACGCGGACTGAAATGAGGCAGAGCTCAACACCCCGCTCGTGATGGTTGCCACGCCCGCAATAAACAAAGACTGAATTTGACTGGAGTAGTTTCCAGTTCCAGCTGTAGAGTTTCCTAGCACTTTCAATAGTTCCCAGGGTGAGCGCTGCTCACTTCCCTTCTTTTGTTTGTTCTTCTCCACCCAGCTTCCTCCTCTCTGTGAATTTCCCCAAGTTGGGTGCTATAAAATGGCTTGTAACTTTAGACCTTTTACTCATTATACCACTGGCATTTATAAGGTGAGGGCACCGACTTAAATCTTCTCTAGGGAATGAACTTAAAAATTCAGTTTCGATGACATTATGGGGAGGGGCGGGGGGGTGTTTCTTTGCTAAATTATCATTTGGAATTAATTTTAAATGAATATGTTCTTTATTTGGGGCTTTGAAAATATCTTGTTGAATTGCTACGAGTATATTTAATTGTAAATATGTAGGTTATTTTTTTTTACCGGCGCGCTCTAACAATTTTCTTGCTTTTAAATTAATGTACGTTTAGTTGATTTGCTGAGTTTGGGGCCTCTGGTGCACTGACTAAAGTAATATTTAATGAAGTTTGGTCAACATATAGCTTTCATATCTGTTATACTAAAAGTAATATTTAATGACGTTTGGTCAACATATAGTTCTCATATCTATTATACTAAAAGTAATATTTAATGAGGTTTGGTCAACATATAGCTTTCATATCTGTTATACTAAAAGTAACATTTAATGACGTTTGGTAAGCATATAGTTTTCATATCCGTTTCGCTAAAAGTAATATTTAATGACATTTGGTCAACATAAATTTTCATATCTGTTAAACTAAAGGTAATTTTCGATGGCGTTTATTGTTACGCCTGATCAACGTATAGGTTTTGTATTTGTTAATTTGAAATTAATATTGAATTAGCGTTATTGGCAGAGACAATTATATTGAATTGTGCCGAGCTGTTAAGTTTGGATATTCTATATGAAACATTAAATTGGTCCTATCAGTAATATTGTTCATATAACAGTGTTGTACTGCCTATACTTTGGTATCAGCCTATTTAATCAAATAAATAAACAATCTGTTTTCTCTTGTGACTCCTTGGATATTATTAATGGTACGCTTCCTGTAACCTTAAGGGTGTCACAACATCTTGTCAAGGTATGCCCATGTTTTTAGTCTGTAATCTGCAATTGTATGAGGTACTTAAAAAGATAAAACCTGGGCTCGTCTAGAACAGAACTAAAGTCAGTTGCAAGGAGGGTAAGAGCCCTTGTAGAGCCCTTTTATTCAGGCGTTTTGTGCCGCGCGACACACGGCGGCAAAAGCCGAAGCGTTTTCTAAGTCACTGAAAACAAATGAGCCCTTTTTTGCTCTGCCATCCAAAAACTTACCGTCACGTTTTGTAAAACATGCCATCGTGTTTTACAAAACGCCAGCGACAAAAGCCGCCCGAAATAATCTAAGTAGGTACATGGTGCCTTATGGCTCCATTTATGCAAACGCGCCGATTTTCTGCCGTCCGCTGTCTAGACTTCAGTGCTGGCAACCCTAGCTAGTATACAGGACTTATAGTTCAGTTGTGTGGAAGTTTCCAAGAGAGATTGTGTCAGTCGAATACATTTTTTCTTTATCATTTTTAAAAAAAATGGATGATTTAGATATTGAACGTTTTATAGATGAGGTTAAGCAAAAGAAAACAATTTGGGATTCATCATCGGAGGAATACAAAAACAGAAATCTAAAAACAAAAGTCAATTGATAGAAGAAAATGTGAAGAAAAAGATAATCCTTGCACCAACTCTCGCCTAGTTTGAATCGTTACTTGGAATTTGGCCACTCACTAGCTCATCAAACTATACTACCGACATTCTAAAGCAATTTAAAAACTCGTCCCTATCGTCTCTTAATTTTACGTAGAGGTTACGAAATGCCCCATATTCAAATCTTGTTAAGTTGATGACTTGACGTATTTTCAACGTAATGTTACGATACGCAAAATATATGACGCCCGGATCCATCTTCCACTTTCTAACATACAAAGTGTAGCGTTGCTTGAAATCCACGTTACAAGCAAGAAGAAAATATGAGTAAAATAACACTAATTCTACAACCACGAAGAGTGAACATAACTGGACTCACCAAA
>CABFOW010010160.1:0-11335 GCA_902141385.1 Timema californicum
TTCCATCATAAAACGGGAATCCAAAAAACGTAGTTTTATATATTCTCTTTTAGTAAATGCTATCACACTTACGAGCTTTCCCTTCTTTTCCTCCCTTTATCATTTGATTACTTGGACAATTTATTGAAATGGAAGACATACATTTGAATATATATTGATTTATCACTATAGTATAGCCCGAACGTGTAATATGACACCGTGATAATATATATAATTTGCTATATATAATTAACTAAGAGAGCTTAGTGGATTTGGGGTAAGATGCTCTCCTCAAGACCCAATGTTTGGGTTCAAACTTAGTGTAGGTCAACAGATTTTTCCATAGTACAGCTTCCTTCTGAGGTTAAGTAAAGCCATCGGTTCCAATACCTTTCCCAACTAAAATGGCAGGCCCTTTCGCGCTCGCTCATAGAAATAAAGTAAAACAAAGGTAACGGAGAACCATCACACTTCCTGAACTCCCCTAGTACATGTTATTCCTACAAGATGGTGCAAGTATCACTAACCAGCCAAAGGGCTGAGTTCATGCCTAGCTGAGGATGAATATAAATTAGTTCAAACCAACCTTGGGTTGAAGTTGATAGATTGATAATTGAATTAATTGGTTATTTGAAAAGTAGGTAATAAACGTAACTAAAAGAAACAATTACAATACTATTAAATATAAATAAAAAATAAAATAGATTAAAGTAGTTAGACGTTTAACCTTTAGAGCTTTATTTCAAAGATCAAAGATTTATTTTCAAAATCTGTCGGTTTCTGCAAGACACAATGAGACCTCTAAAAAGATAAAGAAAACAAAAGATGTTAAACTATTCAATTCTTCCTTCACACACATTTCTATCATTACTGGAATATTCACAAAAGGTTTTAAATTAAAATAATTTAAATAAGGCTCTGGTCTTATTTTGTTTCTTGCGTACAGAGAAACTCGAGTCTTAACGAGGAAAATTGAGAAACTTTTTTTATCTTGTAACCTCCTGCTAATTACTTATTTCTTTCCATCCCTTCTCTAATATCTTTATCCTCTCTTGTATAAGGACCTTCTTTCCACCTTTCCTTCTTTCCATATTTACTATTTATTTCATGGATGGATTTATATATTTTAGAAAACCACTTTCTTTGCAGCCATGACATCTAAATCTTACCTGTTTTACATATCAAAACACGCCTACAGGAAGTGTCTTCAAAGTCTCTAAGGAAAGTTTGATTTTCTAGAATATTCAATAATATGAGAGAATAAACTAGTAATACCCGCTTCGGTGTCACGTGGTCTAACGCGCTACTCTCGCCAGGATACTAGACTGCCGAACGAATCTCGATCGAGTGTATTGATGGGTTAAAAAAAATTCCACACTCCGTACACGCAAATGCGGGAACACTTCCTCTAAAACACCTTTATAGCCCCTAAAGCTATTAGCGTAATTAGTACACAAGAGTAAAACCCAAATGGGTAGTAAGACGCGGTACTAAAAATACTAATAGACATTCCAGTACTGTTTCTTACAGTGCGTTCAATTTTATGGAGAGTTTTAAGTTGAACTTTAGGATGTTTGTTTATATATTCAAATATAAGTTATTTAGCTCTTTAAAATTTTTATAGAGAATATTATTATAAATAATATTAATATTTAGCACCGCGTCTTACTACCCGTTCGGGTTATACGCTTTTTAAGTACTAATTACGCTAATGGGTTAGGAATTGGGAAGGTTTAATTATAGGAAGTGAACCCGCATTTGCGTGGAGGGAGAGTGAAAGCCATTTAGTAAAAACCACCCCCAGTTCACCCGACCGGGATTCGAACCTCGATCTCCCCATCCTCAGCAGTCGAGCTTCAACACGACAAGCGCGTTAGCCAACTTCGCCACCGAGGCGGGTTATTATTATAAACTATTTATTATTGATACCTGCTTCGGCGGCTGCATGTGCTAAGATGTTACTCTCGCTATAGAATAGACAGCCTATTATGGGGATATCAAGGTTCTAATCCTGGCCGGGTGTATTGAGAGTAGTTTTTTCTAACTGGTTTTCTACTCTCCATCCACGCAAATGCATACTGAATAGTTAGTAAGAAGTGGTGATAAAAATATTGTGTAATACATTCAAACTTGGAGAAGATGTTTAGTATAATAGTTTGCACTTTTTTTAGACTACATGTATTTAAATCCACCTTTTTATTTTTGTAAAATTGTGCATCTTTATTCAAATTTTGATTTTTCAAACACAATTCATTCCGTACGTGAGGAAAATTTTTATCTAAAAATATCTTATTTTTATTGGGAATATATTTGATTTAAGTCCATATAAAATCAACAAAGAATTATACCTAGCGTTGAAAGATATATAATGTATATATATGACGTGTATGTCTTAAGTCATTGAGTAAAATACTAAATAGATTATCCGCTTCAGTGACCAAATGGTCTTAAAAGTCACTGCTAAAGACGGGGAGACCTTGGTTTGAATCCTGATCGAGTCTAATGCATCAAGTGCTGGTGAATTTCATCTAAAAGACTTCCTTGCTCATCTCCAACTTATTAGAGAACTCATTATATAGGATTATGACCAGAACTGGTAGTAAGACGAGGTGATTTTTTTTCTTTAGAGATTATTGATAAAGAAATATCACCTGATGTGGTTAAGGAGTGTAAATATTTAGAAACGAATTTTACCCACAATAACGATATTAGATTGGAAACTAAGAAAATAATACTGAAGAGAATTGAATTACTCAGTCAGTAAGTTGTTGACATATCACCTTATTTCAAGGAATGTAGATCTTAGAACACACGAAACAATTATTTTACGGGTAGTTGTTCTCAATGATTGTGAAACATGATGTCTTACCTTACGTGACTAAATCAAATTTAGGATGTTCGGAAACAATTTGCTTAGGACTATGCTTGGTTCAAAAACGGATGAGGCTACTGGGGAGTAGAGAAGGTTACATAATAATGAGTTACATACCTTGTAATCATCACCAAACATTGTTACTATATTCAAACCTCGTACTTAACTGTGAGAAAGATATTCAGCGCAAATAAAATAATCTAGAATCATGTTCAGTGTATTGACTGGTAAAGTCATCGGGAAAAGAAAAATGGGAGGATAACATTAGAATTGACCTGAATAAGATATTATTGATCCCCTAATCACGTTAAAAACTAATTTATCTTTTAAAGTAAAATATTAGGATGGGCGTAAGGAGAACGTGATTTAAGGGCAGTTGTTTGGCAGTTTTATAGCAAAAAATATTATTTTTCTCCAAAATATAATTTTTTGCCAAAATAAATAAAATAGCTGCTTCGATAGTTTAATTTTCTTCACATGATGATATCAACAGATGTTAAATATCTGTCACGAGGATGGCGGCATTAGATGAGAAACTTTTTAAAAAGAAGAGAAAAAGTTGACATTAAATTCAAGGGCATCCATGACAGATATTAAACAACTGTTTATATCAATATTTGAAGAAAATTAAACTTTGTGTTTTTATTGAAGCAAATATTTTACTATAAAAACTGCAAATCACTCTCATTAACTCGTGATCCCTATACTCCCGCCTTAACACTTAACACTCTTAAATAAACACTGTGGTAAAAGGATGTATATAGTATTTAATATATTTCAAAGATATGAGTTCGTAATGTTGATGAAAACCCTCAACATTCATGGTTTGTTAACTTCTCTTGGAAATATTTCCTAATTTATTTTAAAGACATTAAAATATTTATTTTGGTAAATAAGCTACTTTAAATTATAAATGGGTCAATATAATGTACCCCGACAAATGGCACCAGCGATATTTCGTAACACTTGGTTTTTCGCAATATTTCGTAACACCTTACCCGTAAAGGATCTACTAAAGACTTCAAAATGTTTACGATGTGATAAATGGTACCACTTCTATCTATTTAACCTAAAAAAAGAGGTAATATGTGTCAGCAGATTTATTACTGGATAGTAGATAGTTGTAAGAACGTCACAATTTTGGTTAATTTAAGTTAAATAGTGAGTTAGGTTAAGATAGGTTATGCTAGTTTAGGTTAGGTTTGGTTTGGTTAGGTTAGGTTAAGTTAGATTTAAAATACTTGAAACCCTCCCCTACCATGGCCATTCTCCTTTGTGACGTGACCTTGCATATCAAAGGCATATTACAAACTAATTAAATTAAACTCGCTTAAATGAATTTAAAACTTAAGCCTGGTACACCTTCCCAACAAGTATTATCATTGATCACATCGTAGATATTTAAAGTCATTAGTAGACCCTTATCAAGTAGCCATTCACGAAATGTCACGTGGTACGAAATTTCACTGGTACAATTTGTCGCATATTCAAATCCAATATATTTATATCAAATTCGAATAATTTTTTTTCTTTTGAATATTTGAATTTTTATAGACGAACAGTTCTAGTTAAAGTGAAAATATTTAAAATTAAATTTAAAATTAAGCTGCCAGTGACAAATAATATTTCGTCATTTATGTCTATTACTTCATAAACAATAAAGATAACACTTTTTTAGAAAAATTAATAATTATACCATTTTTTCATTTTTTATTATTTTGCTACTCTCTCAACTACACAAGACTATATAATTGATTTTACTAATTAGTTTAAATAATGTTATATCAATTCAAGCCCTTAATATATTTTTTTAAGAATATCAAGATTCTCTCAAATATTATAAGATTCGATAAATCAGTGATTTGATGAATCAATCATTCGAGGACTCAAGGATTCAAGGACTTAAGGATTTGAGGAATCAAGGATTCAAGGAATTAAAGATTCAAGCGTCTCATCTCTAATTTGATTTTATTTATTGCCAAAACCATTTTAAATGTTTTATAAAACATTAAATGCAAAATGTCATCAAATTTTGATTTATTTAACCAAACCACCCTAAAGATTATTCTATCCATGTCTTAAAACCGGCCGTAAAAGCGGGTTATTTATGAAGCTTTAGGGTGTATTCTGAATTCCAAACCCATCATCCTTACCTCCGTTTTCTTCAAACAACCCCTCCACGTGAGGTTAAATGGGCTCGTAGTATCGTGGGATGACTATTTAATGAAACCTACCCTTTAAAAAGGATAACTTTCGTTAAAAGGGTTCACATAAAAATAAGAAGAAATATGTCCTGTAAACAAACTCAATAAAAATATAAATTATATTTTTAGATAAACTTTTTTTTTTTTAGTTGAAGCATTAATTTCAGTAATCTCTTACCCGGACTTAAAACTTCTTTTCCGACTACGTAATGAAAGCGCACAGTCAGAATTTGTATACTTTGTAATATATCAGAAGCGGACAAGGTAGATGCATCAAAAGTACACCATTGTTAGTTGTCTCTGAATCACCAATGGCCACACAGTTTGTTGGTTCATTCACAAACGAAACATCTCTATTTAATTTTTTTTATCACTATGTCTTACTACCTGTTCATGTTCTACTCAAATATTATAGTTACTCTAATGAAGAAGGACGAATTTTAAATGTAACCTACACGAATTTACCTAGAAGGAGACTGGTAAAACATTCAGGGAAAATCACCCTTAATACATCAGACCAGGATTTTAATCCCGATAATCTCGTCATTAACAGGCCAGTAGAACACGAGAGTGACGCCTTAGACCATGTGTTCACTGAAGCGGGTTCTATTCCAATTTGAGTTATATTTTATTTTTATCCTAACCAACCTAACTTAAGCCTGTAGTTTTATTATTTTATTGTAATTATTGTAAAGGGTAACGAGGCTTTTTTTTTACAATACATATTTTCAATACTGCCACACTATGCAGTTATTGTTTTTTTCCCTGTTTGTTTTCGATACAAGATTTAGATGCACTTTTGATATTAGGTTTCTCCCTCTTGCGTGTTTCAATGTTCTTCATTAATTTCCACCACGTCTTACTAACCGTTAGGTTTGTACATATTGATTGAGATAGTGGGGTAGAGGTGTATATGGTAATAATTCAGTAGAAAATTACGTTTCAGTGGATGAAAAGTGGGAAACAATTGAGTAAATAAATATCACACTCATTCTGTCAAGCTGAGATTCAAAGCGCGACCATTTCATCACCGGCAAACCAGACCAGACGAGCCTGGTTTTTGTTTCGCGTGGCCACCGATGCGGGTCATGTACTTTAATTATCTAAGATAAGTAAATAAGAGGGGAAATTTTCAAGCAGCCTCTCCAGCTTTCGCAATAAAGGGAAATACGTTATTTGGAGAAATTATTTCCAGTACAGGTGGTCAGTTCAGATCCATGACCTCATGATTCAGTCAGATTCAACAAGCTCTAACCAACAATAGGATTTTTGTAGGAAGAAATTTTTATAAAATACAAACTTTAATTTTTTGTGTGTATCGTTAACACTTATAATAATAGGAAGATCGACAGTAATTGTTAAAATATATATATATCTATGAAGATCACAAATAAACCCTGAATTTTATAATAAGCCCACTTTAGATCCCCAACAGTGATTGAAAGTCACCTAAATATGTCATTTTTTATAAACTAAGCTTTGTTTGATTTTTCAATTATAAAGTGTTTTTTACAACCTCTCGGGTAATAAGCCTCACTATAAAGTTAATTTAAAAGGTTATTAAAATCTTCCAATAATACTTCTTTAATGATTATTGTATAGTTTAATTTAAACTATTAAATAAACGGTATATGAATGTATAGTAACTAATATTGTGGTATTTTTTTACCCACCATTGGAACAACACGAGTTTCTAGTTTTCAATTAATGGGCTTTGCATTAAATCAGATTGTATATTGATTGCTTATAATATGTAGATGATAGTGAACATATGAAAAGAAAATATCAATTTTTAAACAGTATTTATTTTCAGATTTTCAAGAGTACCCATTGAACAACCACATCACACACACAAACAGTAACAGGTAAACCGCATGAGCGACGTTTGGTTCACACAATGAACGCTTTTCACCGAATAGCTTTGGAACGAACCGTGATCGATTTATTTGTTAACGCCGTTACATCAGCAGACTCTGCATCTAGCTGTACATGGCTGTAATGCACATTCTATCGATTATGGTTGAAGAGTTTGGGGCGAGCTGACAACATACCGACAAAATACCAACTAACTAAATGAATGGGAGGAGCGGGGGGTGGGGGTTGATAAGGGGAAGGGGGGAGAGGGGATAAGAGTCCATAACTTTCTTAGGAAGGTGGAAAAAAAATACTTGGAGAGATTTTTAATGTGGAACTGGAGAATACTTGAGAAGATGAGAGGGACAGACAGGTTGACGAATTAAGTCTAAGAAGAGTGGGTGAGAGTAGAACCATTTTGGATTTGATTCTTCGGTACAAAATAAACTGGATCGGACACACCCCTAGGAGGAACTGTATTCTGCATGAAGTAATTGAAGGAAATATTGAGGGAAAGAGGAGATAGGAAGAAGGAGGATTCAAATATTGGATGATTTGAAGGAAAGAAGCAAATTCTGGTAGCTGAAGAAGGAAACAGAGGACAGGGTGCATTGGTGGTCTAAGTTTACTGACAAAAGGAATGAATCTGTCGTAATACAGAGATGTTGATAATAACTTTCTTACACCTGTAAGCTAATTAAGATTATATATTCGTCAGCTATAAAAATTACTTGGACTATTTTAACATATTTATAATTCAACATCATGTGATAAGCAGCTGCCCATTTTTAAATATCCCATCATTATCTTTAAATTAACACTAGATATAGTAAAATATTATAATTTCTTACACATTTATTTGTATTTAAAAAAAATATATTTTTCTTCTAATATATCTTCATACTAGTAAGGAAATAATCAATAATATTATTTCTTCGTATTAAATTGTATAAAGGAATAAATATACTGAGATTTAAATTTATTTAATTTTTTCAAAATATCAAGAACGTAGGGAAAACCTTTGATGCTATAAAATAAGTAGCTTTGAAAAAGATATTTTAAATTTTTGGAACATTTAATGTACGTATAATTTGTCTGTGTGTGGACCATTTCAAACCATCCAGTTGTATTCTGATATTCTAGTTGGTTATAGGTTTCCATTTCATAAAGGGTTTATGACTAGAGTCCGAGTGTCCTAGGTTTGAATTCCTGAGTGGATAAATGTTAATATATTATTTTATTTGACTCATTAATATTATCATTTTTTTGCACCACAACTTACTACCTATTCAGATTATACGCACATCTATTAATTACGCTAATGAGTGATGTATGATATCCCCGGTCCCGGCACGGATTTATCTGATTGCCAAACCCTTCCCTCACCTCTGACAATACATCTATTAATCACAGCTTGTGAATTTGGGGAATGCCAGACCTCCACTGTGGTTCGGATTCCACGTTAAACTGTAGGTCCTCCATTTCATCTCACAATCACACTACCATTACACATAAGCATAAATGCGTACAACCCGAACGGGTAGTATGACGCGGTGCTACTAATAATAATAAGTTATGGATGATAAAGGTTACATATTAGAAGAAGCGTAGCCGCATTTGCATGGGAAGTATGGACAGCCATTTTAGAAAAGCACAATCAGTACACCCAACTGAGATTTGAGCCACAATCTCCTTGTCATCGGCAGTCTAGTCTGACAAGAGATTGACGACTTGGACCATTTGGCCACCAAAGCAGGTAATGTCAGATTCGAAACAATCTCAAATTATTTTGGTTAATTCCTGAATAGAAAACTTTTCTGTCCTCTTGAACCAAAATATAGATTAGTTTTATGTTTTGATATTTTTATTTTGTCGTCCATAGTAGATATTATCATTTACACAGCAGAAATAAAAAAACTCAACAAGTAAACACTAAAAAGAGTAAAAACAATTTGCACACAACCTAGGGTGTAACTGTGCAATGACCATTTAGTTTATTAATTGGTCTCATATCCTTTATGATTGTGATAGATATTTATTAAAATCGTTAAAGCCTTTTAAAAAAAAGTTAATGTTCTTGCTAATTGCCATTAGTTTGTATCTTTCTACTAATATTAAAATAATTTAATTTCAAACACTTTGTAATTTCACTAAGCTTTAACAATATTTCTATATAATTCACAGGACTTGCTCAATTGGGGCTGGAATTCTGGCCTGTCTATTACACCCTCAGCCGATCCTATAGACAAGGCCCCTAAACTATAGGATAGAGAGGATGGAACAATACAAGGAAAATATCAACAGTAAATAGAAAAAGTTTACAACANATAAGGCACTTTAAAACATTGTCTTCATTGCCATTTTAATGAATTTATTCTAATTCTCCTTTTAATCCCTAACTCTTAACCTAGATAGTTAAAAGTATATAATCTCAGTTTTTAATGAATAGTATAAAACGAGGATCAATATTGTTTTTTGAAAACTTAGCTTTATTTGTGTTATTTAAATTAAACCTTCTAGGTTTCTTATATTAATTATTAATTTACAGTTAAAATGTATGATTCCAAACAAGTCTGTGTAATCAAATTTCCCCTTATATGTATGTTGGATGGGCCTAAAATACCAGATTTATGTGTATCATTTTTAGTAACAATGGATATTATAGAATAATATAAATAGTGCCTTTTTATTTACAAATACCATCAAAATATCGAATTCAAAATATTTGATTTAAAATATAAGCACTTAGTTGTTTTATTTTATTGAGCGATAAAGTTAATATACATTTCATAATTTAATTAAGTTTAATTAATTTTCTGTGAAATATTTATTTTAATTTAAAAAATATTTTTCTCTGTGTATTTTTTAAAAATTAATCATCTGAAAATTGTTTAAAATTTAATTTCCTCTTTTAACTTTGCACACATAGTTTTAACATGAACTCATATACTTTGCCATATTACTTTGTAAAACATGATTTAGAGTAATTCAAACATTTTGATTAAAATGTTAGCAATAATGAAAGACGCATGAACAAATATCAAAGGAGTATTAATTTACAAATTGAATGTGCTGTGCATTATATAAACTAGCCAGAGGAAAACCATGAATAATGAAATATGATTGAATTAACTTTAAGCATAAGTGAGAACAAGGGTATTTCGAGTAATGAGCATGTTTAGTAATATTGGTGGGTGATTCATATTAATTTGGTAGAAAACTAATACATTATTAATCATTGTCAATTATGGTTTTAGGAAACAAGAGATATGTTTTCCGAATGAGGATTAATAAACACAAACCCGAATTGGTGGGTATTTAGACTTAACATCAAGATTGTCTATTCATGTTTGCCACTGATAGGGAGGTAAATAAATTGAATCCCAAACGGTTATAGTGAGAATTGTATTGTCTGGATGATGTGCCACAATAACTCCACGCACATGTAGGCACATTTAATCTGAGATTATACCTCACTCATAGGTATACTATTCCCATAAATATTAGTAAGACTCTAATAAAGTTAATAACATGGAGGGAGAGAGCGCTATTGTTTACAGAACTACTAGTAAGAATGTGGTAACGATAATAACATGGATGGAGGTCTACTGTTCACAGAACTACTAGTAAGACTGTAGTAACGATAATAACATAGATCGTGAGGCATATATACATACATATATACGTACATACGTAGGCCTACATACGTACATATATATGTATATAGGTGTACATACATTTATACTTACGCTAAAATTTAGATAGGAAGACACTTTTTTGAAAGCTATAAAAATTCCTTAAATAAGAAATTGTTAACAATTCCAATTGAATATAAAATTGCTAAATATGACGTGTACCTCAAAATATTTGATCAATTGGAAGTGAAATGTGTGTCTGACCCTTGGGCAATACAAATTTTAGTAAAAATACTAAATTTGTCAATGATATAGGTTTAAAAATGGAGTATAATACAATCATAGTTACCTTCTTTCTTTTACACGTATAGCTATGACTATTTCATATTTCTTTGTGTATTACCATATTTAACTTGTCCCCTTTCTCCCCCAAAATTAACTCATTTAGTGATGACACATAAAATAAAGATAGTGAGTAACGCAATAACAAATCAGTTTATTATTATAACAGTTAATTAGCTAGTCATAGTGAGATCCCTTTTGTTGGGACCATAATACGCGATCCAATCCATGTATAACTTTGAAACATTAACAAAAGGGCAAGAGTAAAAATGAGAAGTAGGGTGTTTAATTTTGAAACGTTCACCCTATAATTGGGATAGATTAAATGCCTTCAAAATGAATAGAGAGGAACATATTTTATGGCGTTAATATGAAATGAATATTAGAATGTAATGGATCCTTTACGAAAAAATAATTAATTGACGGAAGCACACAGTTAATTCTTAACT
>CABFOW010010161.1:0-11334 GCA_902141385.1 Timema californicum
TCCATTTCATCTCACAATCACCCTACCATTACACATTAGCGTAAGTGCGTATAACCCGGACGGGTAGTAAGACGCGGTACTATTAATAATAATAATAATCATAAGGAAGTCTCACTATAACTAAGAGTAACTTGGTATTATATGAACCCTAACCTTAACCAAGTTACACGCCCACCAAAGCATTTTTTTTAAAAATTGTTATTGTTATGATATATTTGTTGAATACTAATTATTTTTATCCACCTACATGTACTCTTTTCTTTTCAACCTACTATCAGAACACTAACTCTGTTAATATTTGAAGGGTACAGAAGGAAAAGAGGGAACGTCCATTTTTAACTCAAATTGAACTAGTGCTGCCATCTGTTAGACAATCACTAGACCTTTCTAATCCACTTCATATTATTGCTAAAAGAGGTCTCTGTCATATTTAAAATGAGTTAATGTTGGCATCTGTTATATAATCATTAGACCTTTCTAATGCATTTTATATTATGGTTAATAGGTTGCTGTCATATTTAAATGATTTTATTATTATTATTATTATTATTATTATTATTATTATTATTATTTGCTGGGGTCCTTATGGAGTTTGATCTAAAGGTTGTTGGCTTGTAAAAGTGTATAATGTGGCTTTCCCTTGACCTTTCATTTCATAAAACTAAACCAGCTGACACACACCTTTCTTTGTTCTTGTCCATCCACTTAACTAAACACTACACGGCATTTATCATGGATCTAGAGCAGTGAGTCTCAGAGGGTGTGCCACGAAATTATCGACGTCATGTTACTGTTGATGAAATAATAATTAAAAGTAGTTTCCTTATATATATACACACTCAATAACGCCTCGTCGTACTACCCGTTTGGGTGATACGCTTACTAATTACTCAAATGGTTCTACCCTCAGTACACCCGATAGAGAGTAACGCCTTAGACCATACAGCCACCGAAGAGAGCTTCATTCAATATGTTTTTAATAAATAAGTGAAATGTTCGAAAGTCTTAATATATTTGTTAATCTCCATAGAATTTAATGGTATACAATAAAATGATTGAGTAGCTAATGAAACATTACTGTTTCTTACGCTAAAGTTCAATTCGTGGTCGCACAGAGGAAACACACAAGCACGTATTCCCTGTGCTACCAACGTCCACGTTCGGTGTGCCGCTAACACTCACAACAAATAATAGTGTGCCACAACAAAAATAAGTTGATAAACACTAGATCTAGAGTTTAGACTACAGTTTTTAAACTGTGGGTCGTGACTCCTCCAGTGGTCGCGAAAAAATAAAATCAGAAGGTTGTAGAAAACATTGACAAAAGAAAGAAAAATAAATGTTTTCAATTAAATTACTATACAACCTGTGATTTAATATTTATTTATTTCCAATAGACTTTTATTTTAATAAAACGCTTAATTGTATTGTAAAAATGTACACTCCGCTTACGCTGAAATGTAGCCAGCTAGCCTTGATAGTTTCCACTATGGTGTAGCATATAAAATTAGATCTTACTGTAATCGTAAAGGTAAGACTTCTAACTTTAGGGGTAAACGGAGTGTATACCAATTTGAAGACACTTGGGCTGTATCCGAATATTCAAGTACACTTGACTTGATGCAGACTTGATGCAGTCTTCATAATTTTACACTTCTCGCGGTTTTCATAGTGAAGACTGCATCAAACTATTCGAACGGCAACACACTTGGGCCTACAGTGCTGCTTCCTACCGAATAACTTAGAAACTAAGTAAAAGCCATCTATTAGCTCTAATGAAAACAAAATATTTGTGTAAGTCGGTTCTCTAGCAGACGAAACGATAATACTAAAACAATTGCCAGTCCAACACAGCATCAACGCCGCAAGAAAACCGCATGGCTCGTAGCTTTCCGTATCCATGGTTATTATTATTATTATTATTATTATTATTAGCGCCGCGTCTTACTACCCGTTCGGGTTATACGCACTTACGCTAAGGTGTAATGGTAGGGTGATTGTGAGATGAAATGATGGACCTACAGTTTAACGTGGAATCCGAACCACGGTGGAGGCCTGGCATATCAGATAAATCTTTGCCGGGACCGAGGATTGAACCCCGGCCGCCAGCATAGAAGTCTGACATCTTACCCCTAGACCACCAGGCCACCCTCCATGGCTATCAAGACCTCGGGAAGACTGAATCGGTCTAGTCCGCGACTATTCGGACAGCTATACACTTGGTCACGTGATTGCCAATGCAGCTATCAAAGCCACGAGCCAACGCGACGCCGCATAAGTAGACTATTCTGATACAGCCTTAGGGCCAGTTTCATATAAAGTGAATATAAAATGTGGTCTAGTCCCTCTAGTGTAATGGTTCTTGAAAGTGATGCGGTGTTGTGATAGTCCCCTTATGTTACCATGCAAATACGGTAGATTCTATTTATTAAATCCACAAGTATCACATTAAAAATATAGTTTTGTTTTAGTTAATATTAATTTGGTGTTTCTAAAATGTTTTTTTTTAGTCTAAAAAAAAGAGTATTTTTAATTTAAGTGCATACTCATGGAATTTTTGAGAAAAATTAGTATAATATTTGTACGTAAATAGAGTGATAAAATCACTTTGACAGTTACAATGTGGATAACTACCCCCGCTACCGGTTTCGGATTTAAACCAAACATTTCTTGTCAGAATTAAGCGCACACATCGAGCTCACAGGCGGTAGTTTATTAAAGTTACTTTACACTGTAAATATATTTAATTAGAATGGTATCAGAACCACTCTTAACTTTCTTTAAACAAGATACTCTAACAGTAGACTAGACGGTCAATGACGGGGATATCAAAATTTCGAATTTAGGTTGGGTGGTATGCTGGGGATGGTTTTTCCAAAATGGTTTTCCCCTATCCCTCCACGCAAATGAGGTGACACTGCCTCTACATATAACCATCTTTATCCCTACAACCATTAATGCAATTGAGTACATAGCGTATAATCAGAATGGGTAGTAAGATGCACTGCTAAAAAAACACTTCCTTTAAGTTAAACTATAAAATAAGTTAAACAAAATATTGGTAAAAGATTTAGGCCGTGTCTGAATAGAACGTCTAAGGGCCCTTGGAAGTCATGTGCACTTTAAAGTTGCAATGGCGTCGGCTTAAAGGCCGGAAGTGATTTTTGATGGTGTCTGAATTCTCTTAAAGTGTACAATTGCACCCCTTATTGCACACTTTACTAAGTGGAACATACGACTCGCTCTTTATCGCGTACTTTACTTAAACTAGCTTTTTATATTGAATTAAAGTATTATATATTTTGTGAAAATGGAATAAAACATTCACTTAATGTTAAATAAAACTAGTATGGTTTGTTATTTGTTTATATACATGATGTTAGACAATTAAATTTCTTTTTCTAGTGTGAAAAATCTCTCTCAAAAGGAAATTTATTTATGAGTTAAAATATCTTCACTAAAATGTGTTTAAGAATAATACTTGACATATAAGTAAATTAACTATGGCAATATATATATTTATATAATATACTATATATTTAACAATTTCTCTACATAATATGCAAAAATGATTGACATGCTCACTGGTATCCTTGCGTACATCGCGCTTCTTTTGGCGCGTAGCTTTAATTTCTTTGTTTATTCAGCAATCAAACATTCTGGAAAAGTATATCAAAACAAGAGATGAACATGTAACCTAAGGCCTAGTTGGTCAGCTTCCCACAAAATTTCAAGTTTATAAAACTGTGATAGGATCGACCATTTTTGCCGCACGTTTTCCAAACACGTTTTTTTAACAATAACACATAAAGTGCTTAAATAAAAAAAAGTTAACCTCATTTTACTTTTGTCTACTTTTAAGCATATTATAATGCCATTTTTTATTATGATTATTGTAAAATAACATCAACGACATATAATCGATTTTATTATTTACAGGGACAGTAGAACAAACCCTAAGGTTATTGGAATTAAGGAAGATAAATCATAAATATGAATTTGTGCCTTAAAAAAATGTCAACACTGACGAATGACGCCATTGACAAAACACTATAAAAATTAAATATCGTTACCATGGAAACGCATGTTTCAGAATTATCCACCAGATGACTCTAGCTGTACTTTGCTGTCCGAAAACTATCATGCACCCTATGCACTTAGGAGCACCAGATACGTGTTATATTAAAGCGTGCAGTAAAGTGCACAAGTGCTTAGGGGACAAACTATTCAAACACGGCCTTAGTTATTTAAAATGCTACCTAAGTTTTAATTTATAACCTTACTATAAGATACATATAAATATCTTGCTCTTACTTTTTTTTAATTCAAGTTAAAAAAATGTTATTATGTTTTAGTTCTTTTATTATAATAACAAGAGAGTAAGCCTATGAAAGGATAGGGAACTGTGGAGAAAATTAGTGTGGATGCATTACATACGGACCTGTTGTTTGAGCTATATGCGCGGTTTCTTGCCCATAAAATTAATTTACCGTACCTAGGTACAAAGAAATATTCACAGCTATCAATTTATTTTTATATTATATATTAAAACATATTTAATTACAAATATTGTGAATACAGTACCTATGTAGACCATAAAGTGGTGTGAACATAGTGCTGCTTCAGTGTGAAAGTAATTAGCAACACGTAAACCTTATGAATATATTTTATATTATCTATCTATATAATATTAAATTACTATTTAATTTTACACGCTTTCTACACCATAATGATACAATCTTATCCAAAGTTGATTTTGGTTTGGTTTGTTAACAAACCTGCAACAAAATGGGAGTGAAAATCATCAAAATGATAACTATACTTAAATAATATTTGTTATTTTTAATTCACCAACTTTTTTTGTTTTAATAGTTTTATAATATCACTCTGTTACATTATGGATGCCAATGGAAACGGCAAACGTGAAATACCAAAATTTCGTGATTTGTTCAGACGTCAAAGACAAGATTCTGACAGTGGTCCAGAATGTCCTGATCTGGACTTTATCTATGATGATGCAGATTCCAGTATAAATGAATTAGCGGAGTTGTATAGCTACACAGAGCAGCCAGAATTTCAGCAAAATGTTAAAGCTTTCGAAGATTTAATGAGAGACTACAAACTGGTTCCTTATTGGCAAAAGTTATCAGAAGTTCAACAAAGGTCAGTTGTCCTTAAGCTCTTGGATCAATTAGAAGTTTCGAATAAATATATTCGAATGAAAGCAGCACGTTGTATATTGTATTTGGCTCAAGGTTGTTGGGCAGAGCTGCAGTCTGATACCGAACAGCAAATGTTGTCAAGAAAAAATGTAATGCTGCTCTATGAAAGCGGGGTTTTCAGTGCCTTCGTAGAGTTGTTAAATATTGAAATAGAGAACAGTACTGCAGCTTCAACGGCTCTTAGAAAACTAGCAGTGAGTCTGGCTGACTCTACAGATCTGAGAGTTGTACTTAGTGTTCTGTACATTATGATAGAAGTAATGCGTGTGGCGAGGGATGATGACACAGATGAGTTTAAGTGCTACACTGAATCCTTTAGGGTTGAATTAGGACATCCCATCGGGGATGAACTACTTGTAGTTAAGTTGTTGGGTATGGTGACACGTTTTTGCAGTGGGTCGTCACCGCATTTCCCGATGAAAAAGGTGCTTTTGGTGCTCTGGAAAACGATACTCTCATCTCTCGGTGGCATGGATGGCTTGCGCGACTTGAAGCAAACATATCGTGAAGAAGCTGGACTCGGTGCCACTCAAGATACAATGGAAGTAGCTCGCACCATGAGAGCTTCGTCTCCCCCTGCAAGTGCGGCGGATTTATTAGAAGCCCAGAACCAAAAGAGAAATAATCGTCCATTTAGACGCAGTCTTATGAAACAGAGCTCGCTGGATGAGTCAATGAGCTTGGAGTTTGAAGGGGGAGACCAAACGGATGAAGAGGTAAGAGATTTTGAAGAGCGTCAAGCAATGGAGGAAGCAGGGGAGGTCCCCCAGCCTCCGAGCCCTCGTCCGAGTACTCCGATGCCCATGAAAAACAAAGGTCTCCCTTGGGCACCAAAAGCCCGTCAGAAAGATCTTGACTTGTTTTTAGAAAACACCAGAGTCAAATTTGTCGGCTTTCCCCTTCAAGGGGATCGTGTTTCCCTGGCTGGATTGCCACAGCCTATCCACGAAGGGGTCGACGTTCTCAAACACAACATGTACACATCTCTAGCCGAAGTACAGATTCAGAAAGAGGAAGAGATTGCTCGCAATCCACTTTCCACAGAAGAGCCCACTGTGCCTTTGACTCCAACAGAGATTTTGTACCAAGGGATGCTTCCTAATCTTCCTCAGTACATGATCGCCCTCCTCAAAATCCTCCTAGCTGCAGCACCTACTTCAAAAGCCAAGACTGATTCCATCAACATAATGGCGGACGTCCTTCCCGAAGAAATGCCGATGACTGTTCTTCAGTCAATGAAGTTGGGAATTGATGTCAACCGGCATAAAGAGATAATTGTGAAAGCTGTATCTGCTGTATTATTGCTTCTTTTGAAACATTTTAAGTTAAACCATATATATCAGTTTGAATTTATGTCCCAGCATCTTGTTTTTGCCAACTGTATTCCTCTAGTGTTGAAGTTTTTTAACCAGAACATTATGGCCTATGTTGGAGCTAAGAATACCATCCCTATCCTAGACTTTCCTTCGTGTGTGATTGGTGACCAGCCTGAGCTGACTGCTGAGAGTTTAGAAATAGGAGATAGCCAGCAATATTCTTGGCGTAATATCTTCTCGTGTATTAATCTATTGCGAATCTTGAATAAACTCACAAAATGGAAACACTCCAGGATAATGATGCTTGTGGTCTTCAAGTCAGCACCAATACTTAAGCGAACTCTTAAGGTAAGTTACTTAATTGAGGGTAAGTTTGGTTAATATATTCTCATCAATAATTTTGATAGCCTCATGTCATGTACAGTAGCCCCATAGCTTCTTTGGTGCTGACTGACAGCTTTAAAAAGCTACCAGACCAAATTATGTATATCTACGCCGAACCATATGATCTGCAAAAATATATGTTTAGCAGCTGTCACTTTTGACAGTCAAAATTTAGGTATATACCTAAATTTTGACTGTCAGAAGTAAGCTGTGAGCTGTCAGTCAGCACCAAAGAAGCCATGAGGCTACTGTAGTTTACTTAAGAGGTGGATCAACACTTGTTCACCCATCAAAACATGCTCATAATCACTTGTGTCATCCGGCCTCTGCCAGGTTGGGACATCCACCATCCTGTTCCAGCCATAATTTCTTCTAAGTTCACACTGTTCTTAATTGACTCCAACCATCTCAGTCCGGGCCTTCCCCTGAGTCTCTTTTCCAATCATTCTCATTGCATGCTTTGGTAGTCTTCATCCTTCCATCCTCTTAACTTATCCAAATCACCTGAGTTTATTCCTGTTTGTTCTTTCATTCAGCTTGTCCACCCGAATGTCTTTCCTTATTTATTCTGTCATTTTGTCTATTTTTGTCTTAACTAAAATATATAGTAGAAATTTCGTCTTTGCCGGTTGGGCTCTCTATTCTTGTTCAGGTCTGCACTCTGAATAGTTTTATTCCAAAAGTTTTAACACCCTCTCTCTACACAGTTGCTGGTACATTTTCTTTGGCACTAATCCTCAAATGCCTTGTGCTATTAAAACAAGTGTTTAGTAACTAGGGTAGAGGCATATAACTTGAACGGGTAGTAAGACGCGGTGCTAAAAAAAAGGGATAGCCTGCACGGATGGTTGAGTTATCTAAGGTGTTTGATTTGAACATCTGCATTGGGTCGCTCTTAACTGAGCTTGAACTTCTAATCCCAGCTGTGTGAATTGGATGTATTTTCTACACTCGCTCACTCATCTTGCTGACAAGCAATTAAACCACCCCTGTATTTAATACATGGATTTAAAAAATAGTTTCATAATTAACATAACATACTTTTATATGCTGTGCATATCATCTCAAAGTCTAATATTATTTGTTTTGCACTTTATAAGATGAGTGTGAAGTGATTGGCTTGACTTTGTTTAGTGCAAATATATGATTATAATAATAATAATTTGAAAATATAAAACTGACAGTCAGTGTCTGGCTGGCACTGTGTTAAAATCTAAGGGTTTATTAAGTTATTTCAACAAAATATAATATAATAATCATATTTAGTACCGCCTCTTACTACCCGTTCGGGTTATACACTTTAAGTACTAATTACGCTAATGGATTAGGAATTTGGAAGGTTGAATTAGAGGAAGTGAACCCGCATTTGCGTGGAGGGAGAGTAGAAAACCATTTAGGAAAAACCACCCCCAGTTCACCTGACCGAGATTCGAACCTCGATCTCCTCGTCCTTGGCAGTCGAGCTCAACACGACAAGCACGTTAGCCAACTACACCACCGAGGTGGGTGTTTCAACAAAAACATTTATGCATAAAACACTATCCAAAGATATTATATGCTTTACATTACAGTTGGTTAAGCTGCCTTCCCTCCTCTCACTTTTAAAATTACAGCTTTTTATGGTTGCAATAACTGGTTCTTCATTTGTTGAGAATAATTGCACTAAAATAGTTCATTTGTCCTCTACCCTCCAACTCTTTGAAAAACTGACACTTAGATGGTTGTAATCATTGCTCATAAAATCATAAATGATCAATTTCAAGGTATTAACTCACTCCCCACAATTAGTTTTTAATGCTTTACCGATAATTTGTTTTTTTTGTAAATGCTTATTTCCAGCCCCATACGCATGACACAATTTCAGGCCACAGGGTGGGGACCACGGACTTGTGTTAAATTATTTAGTGTACTGTATGTATTGTGTCTTAAAATGAGTTTTTAATATATTTACTAACACACATTGAAGTTATCAATTGGTACAAATAAGTAAACATGTTAAGTCAAATGTCCTAGGTTTGATTCTTGTTCCCGGGTGTCATTTTTATACTTTGGTGGTCAAATGGTCTAAAAGGCATCACTTTCAAAATATACTGGACTACCAATGAAGGGAAGATTGAGCTTACAAGCCCAGTCGAGTGTTTATTCTTTAATGACTTCCAACTCTCCCTTCATGCATATGCAGGTACAATTCCTCAAAATTCGACCTTCCCCATACCCAAGACATTAGCATATTAACCAAATGGCTAGTACTTAACACACACTGATAAAAAAAATACCTTCAAATTTATCAAAATAAATGCCTATTGTTATTTTTCCCCATTCAAGGTACGTCATGCCATGATGCAACTTTATGTACTCAAGCTGTTGAAGATGCAGACCAAGTATTTGGGGCGTCAGTGGAGAAAATCCAATATGAAAACCATGAGTGCCATCTACCAAAAGGTGCGTCACCGCCTCAACGATGACTGGGCGTACGGCAACGACCTCGATGCTCGGCCTTGGGACTTCCAAGCTGAGGAATGCGCCCTCCGGGCATGTGTGGATAGGTTTAACAATAGGCGGTACAGCGCCAACACCAAGGACCCCGACTTTGAGCCCTTGGATACATGCACCACGAGTGTACTCGGACAACCTTTCGAGCTAACCGATTATTTTAAACAACACTACGAGGTATGGTTGCAGCGAGAAGTATTTCAGACTCCATTGGGAGATTTTTATTGACTATTATCACCAACCCTGCGATGCTCTGGAACAATTTAAAATACATTTTATATAAAGATTGCAGGTTCACTTGAAGAACCACACCGATTAAATTGTGGGCCATGAGAGACTGCCAATAATACAGTATTTGGCACAGTGTCTACCATGATAGAATTATAATGAACAAATATGAAAATTTGCTTTTGAATAGTGTTAATCTTACTATTGTTTGCTCAATTTAATTTATCATTAAGAATTTTTAATTATGCTTGAATTGGTTCAAAGTTCGACAATATCTTTTTAAGTTAATAGCTATAACAAGTATTCTTATTTGCTCATAAAGCACATGTAAGTTGCAATGCAAGGAGACTGACCCGATATGAGCCACGTACAGGCGATACCAACCATAAATGAGTTGGCTTTCAAGAAACTTATATCTTAGTGCAGCCCTAGAAACTAGTTAGATAAGTTGCATGGTCTGCTATAAATTAATAATTCAGCTACATGGTTGAGTAACTATAGTCTAATTAACTATTAAACCTACAGTGCCAACAATAATGTGGCCCATTCGTAAAACTACGTGCGAAGAGAATAATCTAGTCCCATATCCAATTAAGGCATTGGCTTTTGTAAAGCTTAGAAAAAATCACTCAAGAATGTGATTTTGGTAGATAATAGAATTAGAAGCAAGGCAATCATATTTAGCCCTGGCTTTAACATAAGTTTACTAATAATAGAAGCTATAATTTTTTGAAACCAACTATTAAAATTTTATCAAATTTATTTCCTAATGTTGGTGGTGAAATCTCTTATATTAACATTGGATAAACTAACTTCTGTTACTAACGTTTTTTAATACATAACACGCCTCATTTGTTGACAAAGCAAAATTAACTCACGTTGAATCTTTTTATCAATGGCAAAAGAATGATTACTTATTTATCCTTTTGCTTTCTCTTTGAATAAAATATGCCTACTATCTACTCATCCATGTTCATTATGTTATTCCTTTTTCTACAGTAAGCTGCGCAGAAGGAAACTCAGGTCAAGGTATGACAGATTCATTTCTTCTTTAAATAAGGAACAAACATCAACTTGTGCTGTTCTCTACAATTCAGGGTATAAAAATATTGCAAGAGACATACACAAAATAAAACATTGGCCAATCACGCCCACCCTAAGAAAAAAAACATTTTTATTTCTTTGCCTAATTTTGGCTGAAAAAAAAGACATTAGTGNAAAAAAAGACATTAGTGTAAAACTCTTCTGAATATTACTGTGGAAAAGTTATTTAACTCCACAAAAGATTGAATATGGGAGATAACTAACTCGACAGGAGGTACTGCAGGAGATTTTGAACCATCCCTACAGTGAAGAGATTACCTGGCTCTGCATCACCTTTGTCCCACTCTCTCGCAGCTGTATGAGAATCCACACGGTAATTGGATAATTGGACCCAACATCCTCCCACCAATGGTGCCATAACTGAATACTTCTTGAGGCCACACCACCTGCACCATTAGACGATACACACGTAGTTCACTCCTACGTGGTGTTTGGAAACGCCGAGGCACCCCGTTAACACAAGCAATACATTATTACCTCTCATATTAGGTTATAACCAGGGCCTGGAAGTTGATGACATTGCATCTTTTTTCTCTGAAGTCAATCGCAATGCTAACTTGTATATAAACACATGTTATGACACTCTG